>MU224881.1:1743860-1759119 GCA_018584345.1 Thuja plicata | reverse complement strand
CATTCATCCTTAGGTGGTTCAATATTGTCTTCAGTCTAATTTCCAATCTCCTTAGTATCTGTGATGTCCTTTGGTTCTTTCATTCTTGCTTGTATGTCATCAATCTGATTTTGTGCTTTATTGTATCTTATACCGCTGGTATCTCCTTTAACCTTTTGGGCATACAACTGTGACTCTATCAGATCCTTGCTTGTGTGTAATTTTTCAATATGATTCTTTGCTACAATCAATTCAGATTCTATCTTTTCTTTGTTGTTTCTTAGCTCCAAGATTTCCATGTTTTCTTGTCTCAGTTCTTCATTTAACTGCTTGTTTTCTTTGACATGTTCATCATAGGCTTCTTGATTGTTATATAGCTTTTCATCCAATTCTTCAATCTAATCCGTCAAAGATGAATTTTCTTCATTCAACTTTTTGACTACTTCCCCCAAATCATTTGAAGAACAATTCCTTAATTCATTTTTCAGTTTCTTGATAATTATTTGCATGCCTTCAACTTTTAGTTTTAGATCTTCATTTTCTTTTTCATATGTGTCAAGTTCTTCAAGGGCTGCTTCAAGATTATTTTTCAGGTGTTTCATTTCTTCCTTCTCCATGATCTCCTCAAGTGGTTAAAATTCTTTACTAAGGACTAGAGCTCTGATACCAATTGTTAGGATTAGGATCACTGAGAGGGGGGGGTGAATCAGTGATCTATCAATTAATACTTTTTCTTATTATCTGAATCTTTACTTAATGATTATGTACTCAACTTGAATATCAATGCAAGTAAGATAAATATACACAACAAATAACACCATATATGATTATGGGGAAACCCAATGTAGGTGAAAACCCCGGTGGGAATTAGTACCCACAAATATTCTATACTAGTGTCGTATGATCCTTGTTCGAAGATCCTTAACCCTGTTAGGAGTTGTCTTTACAATACATGAAGTATAGTGACCTTGTTAAGGGTCAGAGCCTATTAGGAGTCTTTTAAAATAACCCTGTTAGGGGTGGTGGACTCACTATCCAAATGGTGAAGGCTACAACCTTCTGGATATTTGATACACATTGTATCTGCAAGGTGAACTGCTACTGTGACACTGCTTGTCTGATCAGTTCCTTTTGTGTGCTGATGCTTTAACCTCTTGTAAAGCACTACAAAAATCTTATCTTCACTCTAAAATCTTCTAATTCAATATATATATCATCAACATATGATAGATATATCTTTGCTACTTTTACACTCTGCTCTGCTTTTCTTATCTCTAGCTTCCGCAACTTTTTCCATCACAAATGACCTTCTATAAGTACTTCCTCAAAGGAAATGAACATGTTGGATTTAGGAAACCTTTTACCATGTCTATTGATCACTTAAATAACCATTCAACCCTTCATTAAGTTGGCATAACATTAATTATAATTGCTTTACTCAAACCGAATAGACATGTCTTTTCACACAGTCCGCTTCACCAAAATAGCTCTAACTAATTATCCTGGATGAATCAAGTCATAAAATTTTAACCATAGATTTTTAGGTCACTAAAAATCACTAATACAAAGGCACAAGTCGTGAGGATAAGTGCAACTTCCACGCCAAAAAAATCTCTGTCGGCTCTTTCCATGATCTTTGTCCTGTTCTGTCATTCACTGGGTGTACCTCTTCAACTGGCTGTATCTTCTTCATACTTGCAGATCTGATCATGCTTTCTTAGAATTAGCATGTAAACATACTCATAAGTTTATCTTCAAGGGCACATATCATTTGGATAACAAATGAACACACGCTAATCAAAACTATAACAGTTTGTTCCTTGCTCTGTCCTATTTTATATACTTAGCCAATTTTTTATCTTCTGATAATGTGTGCTGACTCCAAAACTTCATATGACTTTGTTTCCATAATGAAAACACTAAATAGAGTCATATACTTTAGTATAGTCAAATTTCCAACAAGTCAAACATTGTCATTTTCTTGCGTCATAGAGTCAACCAGTTGCCATATCTTAAACTGTGTAAAATAGGTCCATAGCTGCATTTGTTGTCTTTTTCTTTGAAAAATCATCATTGTTGAGGTATTGATCCAAATTTGTCACTTGATTTGTAGGTCGACCTCCCAGACATTAGTTTTAGATCCCATCATCCTATCGTGGGTGAGTTATTATAGAGACTATCAGATGCTGACGGGGCCCACATTGATGGGCTGGGATTGACATATCTGCATGATGTACCCAATATTCGGGTGAATCACAAACTACTTGGTGCCCTGGTTGATCGTTTCCATTCGGAGATGAATTCTTTTCACTTGCCACAGGGAGAGATGACAATGACTCCAAAGGATGTATACCAGATTTTGAGAGTGTCATTCCATGGAGCTCGTATAGAGTATTGTACATAGCCTAGAGATGGTACACAGGCTTTGAGAGCCATCTTTCAGGATGATTTGGTGATGGGCTGGGCCATCTCATGGGGGGAGTTGATACAGACTTATGGTAGAGATTATCCCTTGGCAGTTGTTCTTGCACTATTTCTCAGTTGTCATCTGGTTCCTAATCGTGGTCAGCACGGTTTAGAGTGTGGCTAGGGCATTATGCTCCAGAAGATGCTAGCTATTCCTGTAGTCACTTTTGGATGGGGTGAGTGCATGCTCGCATAGATGTACCATGAGATGCACAAGATCATGTATTGGGGTGCCTGTACTATGGCGGCATGAGTCACATTTTGTAGATCTGGGCTTGGGAGCACCTTCCCGTATGTAGGTCGATATTCCATGATACACAGTAGCCATTAGAGCTATACATTTATAGATACGCTGGTCCGATGACCCAGCCTGCACTGGGTAAGACTGAGAAGTAGAGGGCACAGATTGATTATATGGCTCCATTCATATGGAAATCTTGGGCAGCCACTGAGGTATGGGATGATGCTCATCATGAGCTATCATACATGTTCTACTCACGTCCTTTGATAGGACGTACCATTATTTTCATTGAGCACTTTTTGCTCACGTGCATATTATGACAGTTTGGGAGGTCACAGGACGTGTCTCTGGAGTATTATACATATGCCTGATTAATCGATGAGAAAAAGAAGGGATGGCAAAGATTTCTTGACAGGAGGCGCATCATGATAGACGCCCGAGTACCACCAACTAGGTGGGATTATATGGTTGTAGTGACAAATGCAGGTTTGACACCTGCATATAGAGACTATATGTTAGCTCACCCATTTCTAAGATTCATAGCTCTAGTGGGTCAAATACCTCAGGTGGTGCGGCCACAACCACAGTAGTAGGCACAGCAGGTTCCTCCACCAAGATAACAGCCACATTATCAGTAGCCATAGCAGCCACCTCTACAGTAGCAGGAGAGAGTTGTATGGCCCAATACAGTTCAGACTGATATTCCTATGAGGCTCATGGGATCAAATGCCAGTGTTGGGCCAGTGGAAGCCAGGACAGAGCTGCTGAGCAGGGAGATGATATAGTGATGGCTGATGCTTTTCGATTGGTCCTCCAATAGGCAGACAGGTAGCACAGTTACAAGACGCTCTTCGAAGGGTCAGAGAGAGAGCCTGACAGACACAAAGGGAGTGTGAAAACCTCCACATGCAAGTGATCATCCAAGATACGTGGATATCTGAGCGAGACCAGGAGATCTACGAGTTACAAGAGGCATTGGCTAGATCACATCTAGAGACTAGATACGAGGCTTCCCAGGCTTCTTAGTATTGTGTTGTGTATAATATTGTAGTACCTGAGGTAGCAGATCAGATTCTTCCTTTCACAGAGTATGCTGGTGCACAGGTCGTTCCACCAGGACCACCTCCAGCAGGACCTCCTCCTCCTCAGCAGCAAGGTATACCACCCCCTCCACCTCCTCCAGGTGGTTAGATTGTGATGTATATTGTACCACTATTTTGACATATTGTGCTTGAGTAGCACCCTTGTACATTCAGACCGATCGATATATATATGAGCTTGATTTTTGGCATCATTATACATGTGTATATATTGCTTTAAATGTGTATGTTTTATGAGATGATTTCCTATATGATTTAGATGTATGGATTTAGAAATGTATACAAATGGATGAATATGCAAATGTTTATGCACATGTTTTATTGACGTATGAAAATGCTATGGTAGATGTTAGATGGATAAATGCTATGCATGATTTGATTTATGCTTATAATGGATGCACATGTTTATGGATGTATGTATGGAAATGAATGTACAAAAATGCACTTTTGGAAATGAATGTAATGCAATGAATGCAATGGTACTAATCATCTCATGTAGGATATTTGTAATATACAACATGTACTAACCAAAAGAATGCAAATGAGGATCGAGAACAAGGACCGGACACTCGTGCAGTCAAGAAGAAACCATGATGAAAGATGAGGACCCTTGAAGAATGAGAAGATAATGAAGAGAGCACCAAAACTACCACAATGCAAGCGTAAAATGTGAATGCAAGCCTACAATGCAAATGCAAGCCTAAGCTAAATGCAATCCTAGGACTTTGGTTGTTGGACTCATCGTATTTATCATCATCGAGTGCTTTTGGATCATCAAAGTCGATACAATCCTTACTGGTGCCACTGCGACCATAAGAATATAAATATGACTTTCATCAGATAAAATATAGGAAATGAACATAAGCACCAAGGCACAAAAGCCAAGGTGACCCAAACATTGTTTCCAGTTTGATATAGTAAAAGTTCACAAGTAAACAAACACAGCAATAACAATCAAGGAGATAATTTTCACCTCCCCTTGGCATACAAATAAACAAGATCAAGGGATGTGAGGCTTTTCCACCTTAATACAGAAGCTCTTATCACATAAACCCTATTTATTTGACATTGCCGAATCATCAACACCACACCAACAAGCAGTAGACAAAGAAAATATCAATGAAATCCATGAGAACAAACATCATTCAAAGAAAGAGTCAATCATATCTCATCAAGTTTCAAGGCTTATGGATGTATTTATGTTTAAGGTGTTGAAAAACACCATTGTGCTTGTGAGTGTAATGTGTTTGATTGCTATCGAGAGATGTTTACGTCGTGAGATATCCAAAGTGTGTTGAAAAATGCAAATGGATCCAAAGAGAGTGTTGAGAAACACTGTTTGATTAAGGTGTTGAAAAACACCAGTTCGTGCCAGTAGCGAGTTGTCCTATTGACAAGATTACTAACTCAAGTGCAAACCAAAAAGCGATCAAAGTGGGGAACCATGCCCCCAAGTGACAAATGGATTGAAGCCGAACAAACAGATAGCAAAATGATGGGAGAAATCTCAGCAATGTAGCGACAGTAGGCAGACCGAGTGAGAACCACTAGTGACTATTGCAAGAGATTCTCAAGCATAGCGATTGATAACAAGATCAAAGCATCAGTAGGCAGATGCAGTGAGAACCAATGGTGACTAATGCAAAGGAGAGTCTCAAGAAGAGATGAAGTGCTACGAGGCATCGGTAGGCAGACGCAGTGAGATCCACTGGTGACCGATGCAAAAAAGATAAGACAATGCCCCCTAGACCAAGAACATGCCCCCGAGAGTGACTAGTTTCAATCCATGTGAGGTCGAGAAAAATCTTGAAGATGATGGAAAGAAAAATCATGAGCACACTAAAGTAGGAAAGAGAACTAAAGCGAGAAAGCAAACTGAAGTAGGAAAGCGAAAGAGCAACTGCGAGAAAGCCAAGAGATGCTGCGACAGACAAAGCATTACAGAACAAGAGGCGCCTGTTTACCAGGTTTTCACCATCTTGGAAGAAATTCTATTTTTTCTGCCATGACACCTATTTACCAGGGTTTCATCAATGACACATTTTTCTCTTTTTCTCTTTTTTTTGTATTTTCAAAATTTTCAATTTTTTGTTCTTTTTCTTTTTTTTTTTTGTATTTTTTTTTTCATTTTTTTGGGTATTATCAAGGTGCCTGTTTACCAAGTTTTCACTAGGATAATAGATACATCAAAGTGCCTGTTTGCCAGGTTTTCACTAAAATGATCATTTTTTCAGGACATTTTACAATTTTTAGGATTTTCTCAGAAATAAAGTATGTACATGAGCATGCAGAAGATATCTCAACTATAGAATTTCTTCAGGTGAAGAGCATTGATAGGCTCTTTGAGTGGTTCACATTCTATAGTGGAGAGCTGATAAGCAGTAGACCCAAATACTATAGTAATAATATAAGGACCAAGCCAATTCGGCTCAAACTTCCCTTTCTGAGTTCACTGTTGCTGATTTTTAGGATTCTCTCTCAGGACGAGATCACCCATTTGGAAGTCTCTTGGTCTAAATTTCTTATTATAGATCTTTGATATCCTCTTTTTATATGCTCTGAGATGATTGAATGCCACCTTCTGATTTTCATCCAGCAACTCAAGCTCTTGGAGATGAGATATTCTAATGTCATCATCTGTAATGAGGCCTTTCAAGGAGACTTGCAAGGTAGGAATCTCAACCTCAATAGGCAGTACAACATCTACACCATAGACTAAAGCAAAGGGCGTGGCCCCTGTTGGTGTTCTTATACTGGTGTGTTAGGCCCATAAAGCCAAATTAATCTAGAGGTGCCAATCCCATCTAGATTTGTGTACCGTACGGTGCAAGATCTTGAGAATTGTTTTGTTGGAAGCTTTAGCTTTCCCATTACCCTGGGGGTAATCAATAGAAGACCAATGTTGAATGATCTTGAACTTAGTGCATAAATTTGTCAGATCTTTGTTCTTGAACTATCCTCCATTGTCAGTGATAATAGAGGAAGGTACACCATATCTACAAATAATGTAGTTTAAGATAAACATAGCTACAAATTTTCCATCAGCTACAATGAGAGGTACTGCCTAAACCCATTTAGTAAAATAATCCATAGCAGTGATGATGTACTTGTGTCCTCATGAAGAAGAGGGATATATCTGACCCACTAAGTCAAAATCCCATTGTTGAAATGGCCAAAAGGTGATAAAGGGAATGAGATCCTTAGCTGGAGCATGAATCAAGTTACCATGGAGTTGACATTGCTTGCAAGACTTGGCAAACTGTGTAGCTTCCTTCTCCATATCGAGCCAATAATAACCAGCTCTAATAAGCTTACGAGCCAGTGTCAGACCATTGGAGTGAGAACCACAAATGCCTTCATGTACTTCTTCTAATGCACGTTTGGACTCATCAAATTCTAGACACCTAAGGAGGGTACTGTCTAGACCCCGTCTATACAAGTCGTTTGCTACGATGACGTACCGTGAAGCACTGCAGATTAGATGGCATTTTTTGTTTCTAGTATATGTGTCAGGAATAGTTTGGTTATGGAGATAGGATTATATGTGGTGGTAGCAAGATGAATCATGTCCAATTACTGAATAGACCATCTGGGAGTCAGGAGAGTCATAGGCAAGGTAGCATAATGTCCCCACTAGGAACTCGTGTCTGAAATCATTCTTTGGCATTTGTAACATAGAGGCTAGAGTAGCCATAGCACTAGCCACTTTATTATCTACTTGGAGAACTTGCTGAAAAGTGACATGTGCAAAGTAATTCTTAAGGTTGTCAACCATCTTTTTATAGGGTACCAACTTTTCATCTTTGGTTTGATAAGTGTTGTTAACTTGATTGATAACCAGTTGTGAATCTCCAAAGACTTTTAGCTCATCCACTCACCATTCAATAGTGATCTTGAGTCCATTGATCAAAGCTTCATACTCGGTGGTATTATTGGTACAAGGAAACATCATTTTTTATGCCTTTGGCAAGGAGTACTGCTGAGGTGTGATAAACAAAATTCCAGCTCCTGACCCCTGTTGGGTGAATGAACTATCAAAGAACATTGTCCATGTCTAATGCATGAGAAGCATAATGGACTCATCTGGGAATTCTATATTTAATGGTTGGTGATATATAAGAGGTGCTTTAGCTAATTGATCTACAATCACCTGTCCTTTGATAGCTTTTCTCTCAACATATACAATATCGAACTCACTAAGGAGCATGACCCATTTAGCTAGTCTACCTGTGAGGATAGATTTACTAAGTAATTATTTCAATGGATCGATCTTTGTGATTAGCCTCGTAGTGTGAGCCAACATGTAGTGTTGTATCTTCTGGGAAGAAAACACTACTGCTAAGCAATCCTTCTCAATTACTGAATAATTCATTTCGTAAGAGACCAATGTTCTACTGATGTAGTAAATGGCTCTTTCTTTATGATTTGGATCTTCTTGGGCCAAAAGAGAACCCAAGGATGTTTCCATTACTTAGATATATAAGATCAAAGGCTTCCTTTGAATGGGAGGCATCAGTATGGGTGGATTGGCTAAATATTGTTTAATCTATTGAAACCCTTGTTCACACTCTTTGTTCCAGTCATAAGTCACACCTTTATGTAGAGTTTTGGTCAAAGTTTGTGACTTGTTTGCTAATTGTGAGATAAACCGCTTGATAGATTGGAGCTGACCTTGGAGACCTCTGATTTGTTTGATGTTACGGGGTGGTGGCATTTCCATTATAGCTTGTACCTTTGCCAGATCCACCTCAATTCCTTTCACCGAGATGATGCAGCCAAGTAATTTTCCTAAAGTAACCCCAAATGCACATTTCTTAGGGTTTAGATGCAACTTGAAATTCTCCATATGATCTAGTATAGGACCTAGATCAGTGAGATGTGTCTTTCTATCCATACTTTTGGCAAGTGTGTCATCTACGTAGTCCTCCATTGTCCTATGAATCATGTCATGAAATATTGTAGTAATAGCTCTTTGATAAGTAGCCCCAGCATTTTTTAAACCAAAGGGCATAACATTCCAACAAAATGTACCCCATGCAAAAGTAAAAGTAGTTTTCTCTTGGTCCTCTGGCACAATTTTGATATGATTATAACCAGAGAAGTTGTCCATTAGTGAATACATCTCATATCCCACTATCATATCCACAATCATGTCAATGTTAGGAAGTGGAAAATCATCTTTAGGACATGCCAAATTTAAATCTCTAAAGTCTGTGTAGACCCTAATAGATTTGTCATGTTTAGTCACTGGGACTATATTAGAAATCCACTCTGCATAATCAATCGCTCGAATGAACCCAGCTTTCAGAAGTTTTTCCAATTCTGCCTTGATCAATAAAGCTACATGCGGATGCATCTTTCTAAGTTTTTGCTTGGTAGGTTTCACACCTAGAGCTTTTGATAAGTGATGCATAATGAGATCAGGATCCACACCCGGCATGTCAGAATACGTCCATGCAAAATTTATCTTTTTCTCTCAGAAAAATTCTGTAAATTCCTTAAGTTACTCTATAGATAATGACTTGGCCACATGAATGATATGTAGATGCTCTTCTATTCCCAGATTTATCGGTTGAGTTGGTTCAATTAACACTGATGAGTGTTCTTGGAAGTGACTTAGAAGCACATCAAGTACCTCATCCTTAGGCACCTCAGAGAGGTTTTCACCTTCGGATACATCTTTTCTTTTTACTTTTTTTGGCTATGATACTACCATAATGTGTTTTCACCATTAGAGCGCTTATTTTTTCTTCTTTTAATTTTTTGACTAAGGTACTTGATGTCAGCCTCGATCATGTTGACACTTTCTCCACTAGTGGAGGACATTACAGGCTCAACAACATGAAGGTAGAAGGTTAAAGTGTAATCATTCTAGAATGTAAGGACTTCATTGGATGAAAAAGGGGAATTTTAATCTATTAATTCAGGATGTTGGAGGGAAAGAGATGTGATAGGTTCAAGTGCATTCATAGTATAGTCATCGAAAGCATTAAATAGAAAGCTAAGAGCTAAACTAATCTTGTCCAAAGGTGTGTTTGAATCCTTTTGATCCCTAATGACCGAAGTAGAAGACATGTTAACACCTATAGACTCAGACTCATTAGGCTTTTCACTAGACCCCTCACTTACGTCGAGAAGTCTTTCATAAGATCCTTCTGAAAAACTATGAAACTCATACTCATGAGAGTCTGTATCTAAACTCTGACTTGGGTGCTTGCACCATGAAGGTTTTTGAGTTCTTGCAATACTAGCTTGTTCTTGTGTCAATCGTTCTTGAAATTGTAGTGGTATGTACTGTTCTCCTTTGAAGTTAGGATCTTCTAAGTCTTTCCATTGCTCAAAATTTAGTGTCTCAAAGGGAGTGGTTTGATTAGAATCACTGTCAGTTTCAGCTATACAGGTATGTGGCACAAACTTATTTGGCTCAGCAAAGAATGCTGCCAGGTCTGGAGGGATGGGATAAGGAAAGAAATCTTCATCCGAGCTATCTTGTATAGTGTCGACTGTAGTTGTACCTTCGGGTTATGGTGTAGGTTCTACTTTTGGCACAAATTTATTGATCCCTAAGTGAAATGGGACCTTTTTGAAACCTAAAATAGTGGTGTCTTTTGTCTTTTGACCTATAGCTTGGATAGGTTCCACTAACCCATTTCCATTCACACCTATCGGGCTACTTCCTTTGTACCCAAAATGTTTCATAATCTTAAGACCCTCACTGTTAGGATTTAATTCACAAGCTGGGGCAGTTTGTTCAGCTGTGTTCTTTCCTTTACAAAACCAAGCCTTGATAGCTCTTTCCTCATCTTCATCTTCCAATGGTGTATTAGACTGTACAAATGTACCCTCATAAACTATCTCAGGAGTAGCAGAAGATTTGTTGTGTTCAGAAGGTCTCCCATAAGATTGAGGAGACAGGGGTAGAGCTGCTAATGATAGCACAGGTTCCATTTGATATCCCTTATGCCTATGTCTATGATTTTTAGTGTCTGTTCCATGTCTTTGAGCTTGGCATCACATATTTCTATGTATTCTCTATTAGTTGGAATAAGATTGTTAGCTGATTGAGTGAGAGCATTACAAGAAGAACCCATGCTAGCGGGAACGGTCACCTCTGCGCCTTGAAAATAAAACTTGATACACTTATGGTATGTAGAAGGAACCGCTTGCATCTTGTGGATCCATGGTCTTCCTAGCAAAATATTATACGCAAGAGGAAGGTCTAGCACCTAACATATGACGTCTCTTTCAACTAGGTCAACCTAAATGGCTAGCACAACTAGACATTTAGATGTTATCTCTTCCTCATCATAAGATTTTATGGTAATTCTCTTGTGGGAATCTATGCGATCCTCGCCATAACCTAGTTGAGCAAGAAAATGAGCAGAGAAAATATTAAGACCAGCACCATTATCAATGAGCATGCGGTAGACTAGCTGTTTGTTGATCATGACTTCTATGTACAGGGGATCATTGTGCAGGTGAATAATTGAGTGATCATCTTCTTTAGAGAAGGATAAATAATGTGGTGAGGTCAAATGACCCACCATGGATTGAAACTGATCCAGGTTGATATCTTTGGGGACATTAACTTTAGTGAGAGCTTTGTCCAAAATCTGCCTATGAGCAGGCAAGATTTTCAATAGCTCAAAAATAGTTATCTGAGCATTGGTCCTTTGAAGCTGGTCAAGAATGCTATAACTAGTAGTAGGAGGCATAAGGACCGCCTTTGTGGTCTTGTTGGTAGAACCAAAAAAAGTCTTATCCGTAGTTTGTTTTGGCATAGACGTAGAAACAAGAGGGTTAGGACCCTTGATAGAGATTCTAGCATTAGACCTAGTAACAATGTTTGCACAATCTCGAGATGTTTTAGATTTAGATAATTGAGACATAGGGCCTCTCAAGACAAATGGGGTTCTAGGTTTAGAAACATTCCCACTTCCCTTGCCAGTAAGCATATTGCAATATTACACTTCCACTGGTTCAATCATGTTGATCACATTATCGTAAGTGGTATTTGCGTAATTAACTTTGGCATTATTATTCTGAGCGTTGGAGGATTCACCTTTCTCATGATGAGGAAAGGGATATTTGAATTCTTGATGATCTGAATTCTTGTTATGATTCTCCATAATGATAACCTAGTTATTGATCAAATCTTGAACTTTATGTTGTAATTAGAGACAGGTAGCAGTCTTGTGACCTCTATTTTGATGGTAATCACAGTAAGCATTCTCATTCCACCAATGAGGTCTTGGTTGCAGATCGTATAGATGTTTCTCCAAAGGAGCAAGAATCTAATTTTGCACCAAATTTTTGAAAACCACATCAAGGGGTTCTCCCAAAGAGGTAAATTCATGATTGGGTCACGCTGCCCAAGGTTTGCTGCCAGAAAATTTAGAAGGTTGTTGAGTATTGGTTGCAGCCTTTTTGACAGCTTTGGTCACTTGTATACCTGAGGTGAGATTAAAGACAGGTTTTGAAGAAGCTGAATTCACGTTATCAACCACCCCATTGTTCACAACATCTCTTATTTTGTTGGAAAATTTTCCTTTGTCTTTATTAGAAGGTGAGGGATTTTTCTTTTTATCTTTATACAAGGTCAATTCACCTTTTGTAACCATGAATGCTTCTATTCTCATAGCCTATTTTATCATACTATCAAAGTTAAGGGGACCTTGAAGTTGGACTCGATACCCGAAGTCAGGGGTGAGATTATCCAAGAATATATCAAGTTTCTCAGACTCAGGTATTTTGTGAGGGTACTTTGTGAAAAGTTGTCTCCATCTTTGGAGAAACATTAAGAATGGTTCCCCTTGCTTCTACTTAAGGTTGAAAAGATCTCTTATGTTGATAGGATGTTTAATATTGTGAGAATAGTGTTGCATAAAGAGATTAGCAATCTCGTCAAAAGTTTTGATGCCAGTAGGCAGTCGTGAGAACCATTCCATAGCGGGTCCACCCAAACTTCATGGAAAAAGATGCATCAAATACATTTGATCATGTATAAAATCTATCGACAAGGCACCAAATTCTCTTAAATGATCCTGGGGATTAGTGGTACCTAGATACTTGTCATATTTTGGGAGCTCTACACCTTTGGGGAAAGGCGGCATAACAATGCTCCTATTAAACAAAAAAGGACATATACTTTCCATTGTGAACTATTGCATAGGTTTGTCCTTATCTTTCATAAGTTGGCTGATTTGACCTTGCATGTCTTTAATTATCTTATGCAATTTGGAGGTTTCAGTTTCCTCTTCTTTAGCGACAAGCATTTCCAATTGGAAGTTTGCGGGTAATTTGACCCCTTGATTCACTAAATCTAGAAAATATTTGTCTTTGTCTTCTGCAAGGAGTATCTCCATCATTTTAATAAGAGCTTTATTAGAATTTGTTGTGTCTATATCATTTTGAGTTATTGGGTCATCTTCATTACCAAGAATTTCATAAATGCTCTAAGTCTGATCTTGACCCTGGTGGTGCTCTTCTCCTTGATGACCTTGTTCATGTTGAGATTGGTCATGACCTTGTGTGTAATTGAAAGGAGACATCATGTTGTTAATGTGAGATTGTTCTGTGTGCACTCCTTCAGTATGAGAGTGAGGACTCATAGCCGATGTGCTCTTCGGTGAATCAAAAGGATTGAAATGTTGGAACAGATCACTAAGGTAGTGAGGGTCGTTAATAGGATCAACCCAAACATATGACTTCTTGTAGCCTTGTTGGCTTGAGAGAAATGGATTACGCTGATCTTGAAACAATGGATTAGAAAAAAATTGAAGCACTGGCTTCAGATTTGGACTTGGGTCTACATTGAATAGGGAAGAGGAACATGATGATCCCTCTTGATTATTCACTTGAATAATGAGTTCAGAATGACCTTTTCCTTGATTGTGAGGTTTACCCCTACCTAATCCAGAACCGCGTATAGGAAAAATATTACCGCTCCTAGTCATAATAGGCATAGACGAAGCTGATACGAGAGGAAACTTAAGATCTGACTCAGAAATCTATCTCTAAAGGTATCAAAGAAAAAGAGGTAATAGGCTAGAACAGCCAAGGTGTGAGATGCACCTGGCATGAATCGTCAGAGGTATGGCTAGAACAGCCGAGATATGACTATCATGTCGTAAGGTACAAAAAACATAAGAAAATAGGATGGAGACAAAGAGACAAGAAAATTTTGAGTATGAATCAGTTAGTTTGCAACTCAAAACAACTAGTTTCAGTTTGTGGACAACGAGGGAACAAGCAATCAAATCCCAGACAAGAGGCAGATAAGGCAGATAAACAAACTCAATTTTCAAGATAAAAACTAGATTTTGAGACACAGTGAGAACTATTATCTAACAAGATTTCTAGACTTAGGATAGTTTTAAGATGATACAAATTAGAAATCTTTGTTTTAAGGTGATAAGCACTCATTTAAAAACATGAAGTTTCAATCAAGTAGTGACGCAAACAGTAGTTGTAAACAATTCCACCAAGGACAAAGCAACTTGGTAGAAAGAAAATTGATTGAGAAGACAAAATCTGTGCCTTGTTGTCTTATGTGTATGCGTGCACCTCACACAACAGTGTCACCCTTGAAAGAGTGCTCGTGTTTTTGGTGTTTCCAAGGACTAAGTATATATGTTCGAAGGTTACCCTTAAACAAGGGCCAGCATCATATACCACTTTAAACATCTAGGTGCATACCTATGTCGAGAATCTAGGGGAGAGATTCTTCCCTCTCCCTACGCATAGATTATGTCTCCTTTCGGAGGTGAACCAGGTAGGCATCTAACTAAGAGAGTGTTTAATAGGCTTCCATTCACAATAACCTCTGGTGCCTTTGATACAGAGCTGGGGCCTCACAGCCACACCAACACTTGTAAGTCACACACCCTTGCAAGCAAGGCTGGGAGTGGCACCGCTCAGTATGACAAACAAGGCTTTCTCATGATGATAGTCAAAATCAATGAGAAATAAGTTACTATGGCTTTGGAGTCTTTCAACTACAACAAAGCAAACTTTATTAGAGTGAGGTGGAATCATCGGTGAAAGGTGTGTACTCACTTCGGTCGTTCCTGGAGGTTCAACTTCCGGAAGGCCCTCTAAAGGTGACTCAACTTGGTTTGGATTCAAGGGTTTGATTTTTTGATTCTCTCAATGAGAGAAGAGCATACTTCTCTACCTTGGCACCTCACCCAAACACATCAAGCATATTCATCACTGAGATAGTTTCACTCCACCAAGTCCACAAGTCTTTGGGTTTCTAATTCTCTCAAAGAGAGAAGAGCATAATCTCCTAACAAGTAGAAGTGCTAAAGATTCACTATCTTGCTTTGCTTCCCCAAGTATCTGTCATGCTAGCAACATCTGGGTCTTGGTTTCATCCATGGGCATCACTTCCATGTAATGAAGAGCCTATTACCCTACTTTGCTATCGGGATCCTTACGAAATTTTAACAAAGCCCTATTTAGACTATGT
>MU224881.1:1704815-1743810 GCA_018584345.1 Thuja plicata | reverse complement strand
GAAGAGCCTATTACCCTACTTTGCTATCGGGATCCTTACGAAATTTTAACAAAGCCCTATTTAGACTATGTGAATGAAAAACAGTAAACAAACATGACGTTTTAATTATGCCTTTGACTATCATCCTGCAAGTAAACTGTTAGAAATTTTTGATCTTTGGCAAGCGAACCTATAAACCACTATTATGCTGCAACAAAAATTAGAAACAGGAAAATCAGAGTAGAAAATAGATGTCAGAATAGAGAAACAACAGATTAAAAATTCTGAAATTTAAATGTTTGTCTGTCAAAGTTTGCATGAGCAAGTACTTTGACGCACATGAGAAAGTACTTTGACACACATGAACTTTCTATTTTCTCACACAAAAGAGTGCTACTAAGAGAAAAAATTCATGCGGATTGACACAAAACTTCGTGTGAGACTCTGTACCAGTGTTGTATAGAATTACAGCGGAGCTCCAAAAACACAGTCAAAAAGTTTGAAAATAAGGTCAGAAATCATTTTTTCTGCCTCATGGTGGGAACCAAAATGTGTGCGCTTGAATGTAACCTCTAAATCATGCACAAACCCAGCATAGTCTTTACTCAATTGTTCAATTTACAAATATATAAACATGAATTGTTTATCCTGCAAATTCAATTGACACAACTTGCTGCCTCCTAATTAGTTATGGATGTCAATTTCACCCTCAAAATGAGAGCCAACAACCTGACCATTGCTAACATGGAGGATTTCTAGAATGTGAGGAAAGATGAAATTGCCATTACTCTATGAATGAAATTGCAACTAGTCTATGAAAAGAGATGCAATTAATCTAAGAAAGTGAATTGCAACTAATCTAAGAATGAATTACAACTAATCTATGGAAGCAAATTGCATTTAATCTATGAAAACCAAATGCTCCTAATCTAGAATTCAAATTCTTTTAATCTAGAATGGAAATTGCATTTAAACTAGAAAAGGAATTGCCATTAATCTAGAAAGCTTGCAAGAATCAAATTGAAATGTTAGACATATAAATAAATCATAAATGAAAGCAATATATCTTCAATTCCAATTGAAACTAGCCTAATTATGCAATTTTAAGCTTAAAAGCATGAAATAAATTAAATGCAAAATTGACTATAGATTTGATGCTCTCCAAAATCATCCTCCCAAATGAGGAAAATGAGGTCCAATTTATAGAAAACTATGGAAAGAGAGTGAAGAGTTTCTTGAAAAGAAACATTTGTCTCTTCATTCTCTTTTGAGAAAAAAATGTAAAGATTATTTAAATAAAAGAGTGAATTATTGCCACATGAGTGTCCTTTCACATGGAATTATAGAATTCCTTTTTGGAGGATAATTCACCCAATAATTAAATAACCTTTCAATTCCTTTTATGTATATTAGCTAAAGGGGGTGGAATTGATTTAATTAAAAGCACTTTAGGACTTTACAATTAAATCAATTAATCATAGGGATTTTTAGCTAATAAACCCTGAGAATTTAGGAATTAAATATAATGTCAAATTTATGCAAATTAGGATTTTTTGCATTTGAAACTCAGTCAATTAAATTCAATCAGGAGAAGAATTTCCCTAGTATAATAGGACTTCAAAGATGAGAAAATGCACCAAAATTGATTGGATTATAAGGTGCCAATTTTGGGGTGTTACAATTTCAACTAAAGCATTGCAATCAGTTTTTTGACCTTCATAATCATCCAAGAATTGAATGAACCGAAGAATATCCTTCTAATCTTCAAAAACTTGCCAACTATATATATTATCAAGAATTATAGGCCCGATCTTGGTTTTAATAGTAGAGATATCAACCAAAGTTATATCATTATTCTTTATGGCTACATTTGCTAAGAAATCAACCATAATGTTCTTAGATCTCTCTATCCATTCTATTTTGAAAGCATCAAAGAACTCAATCTTATCCCATACTGCATGTTTGTACAAATTTAATCTATTATTTTTAGCAACATATAGGGATCTAATTTGGGAAATAGCTAATTCATTGTCCCCAAATACTCTTAACAATTTTATGCCATGTTTTATGGAAACCTCTAAGCCCAATAACAATGCCTCATATTCTGTAGCATTATTTGTGCATTGAAAATCTAAGAGGAATGAATATTTAAATGTAGTACCTGATGGAGATATAAAAACAATACCAACTCTTGATCCTTCCTTGGAGCATGTGCTATCAAAGTACATCTTCCATATCTCATTTTGATGTGATTGTGACTCCTTCACAATTGGGTCCTAGTTTTCAACTTTAGAGCCATCTTTCTCCATTCTAAAAATTTCCATATCTACATCAATAAAACAATTGAGATCCCTAGGATCCCAACTTTCAATTATTACTGAATATCTTGGTTCCCTATAAAATTTAACATCACTCCCATTTATAGGTATAGTAGCATATCAAAAGTCTAATTGCAAATGTCCTCCAACTACTATTGTCCAATGTCTAGACAGTAACATACCATAATGTGGTGGTGTATCAACCACAACCACATCCATTTTAAAAGTAACCTCAGGAAAAACAATAATCTTCACTTCAATGCCCTTTAAGGTGCCTATCACAGGTACCTCCTGGTTGTCCATAGAAAAACATCTTCCAAAATATGTATCACCTTTTAAGCCCAATTCCTTCATAACACCATATGGCATCACATTTTTTGTTGCACTAGAATCTATCTTACCATTTCTTATCAATTGGTCATTCACCAACAATGTGACATAAAAAGGTTCAACTTGAGATGGCTCCTGAGTATAATGTTCCCTACATAGATTTTAGGACTCTCTTGTTCCCCATCAACTCCTTTTTTCTTGATAGTATTTATGGTAGGAACACCATCATCTGTTATATATTTGAGCAAAGAGAAGGTTGGATCTCTATACTCCTTTACCTTTATCCTTTCAAGTAAAGGTATTGACACCTTCATTTGAGATAAAGTATATTTCATGTCAAAATCAGGAAAATTCAAAACATCTCCAATAGAAACCTTACACTTGCTTTCTTTAGATTTCTCTACTCCTTGAACAACAATGGGAGTATCCTTTCTTTTCAATTGAATTTTATCTTTATTTTGGATTGGGGGTTCATCAAGATTTTCCTTTATAAATAATGAACTAGGCTTTTCCTGATCTTTATCCACTTTTCTATTTCTTAAATTATAAGCACTCCTAGCTTGAGAAATTGCAGTAACAGTGAGAGATCTCACTTCTTCATCACTAGGTCTTCTTAATTGTATATGTTCATCCTTTGAATTAGAAACATTTATGGTATAATTCTCTCTACTCTCTTCTTGAGGGTATTTCATGAACATGTTGACTTTAGGTACCTCCTCCTCTTGATCACTCTAATCATCTTCATTCTCAGCAAACCCTGCCAAATCTTGGGCAACTGCACATTCAAGAGGAGAATGTGGCATATTGCAGGGAACACACCAAGAAATATTCTCCACATTATGTACATTATTTCTCTTTAATGGATTAGGAGTACCTTTATTACAAGGCCCCTCTGAATGAGGTTTACCATCCTTCCAATTTGTTTTATAGGGCATGTCCTACAATCTTTAAGGTTTCTCATACCTCTGATTTTGTTGTTTGTTACTCTAAAAACCTCTCTCATTTTTATCTACCTTAGTAGTTAGGTCCTTGATTGCAGAGACTAGTTTATCAAATTTATCATTTTTATTTTCTTCCTTGGGAAAATTACTAGATTGATCCTTAAATTCTTTCCATAACCTACCATCATCTCTTTTCCCAAGTTTACTTGATGCCCTTCTATAAATCTCAATATTTATTGTCATCTTTAAAGTATTCATTAATGTACAAGGGTTCTTATCCCTCACAAGATAAGCAATCTTACTATCCAAGGCATTGCAATATTTGGCAAGACATACATTTTCATCTAACCTCAGCACCTCGAATAATTTATGCATGGCCTTTTGGAATCTTCTATTGAAGTCAGATTCAGTTTCATTTTGAAACTTCATGATGTAATTGAATTCATTCAACATATAGTCAAAATTCACTTGATCGCCATATTGTTCCTTGAAGCATTGTGTAAATTCATTCCATGAACTAATGCTCTCATTTGCAAAGCCATGGTACCAATCTCTGGAATCTTCAATTAAGGATTGTAGAAATAACTTCATAACAATATCCTCATGCTCAATTTCATAGTCATTCATCTTGTCAGAGAAAACTTTTAGGTGCTCTTCACCAGTTATTACATTATTTCCACCAAATTTAGGGATTTTGTCCCTTATTTCATTTGGAATGATATGTGGCTGACCTGGAATACCATCAAAATATAATTATCTATATGTCTCCAAATGCATGGGTCTCCTCTAAAAACCAGGCCCCTAATTTTGGCCACTTGTACCAAGACCTTGGCCCTGATTTGCAGTACCCTAAAGTGAACTAGATCCCATGGTATTAGTATTAGTATTTGTTTCTTGCACCTTAGGACCTAATCCACTACTACTCTAGGTATTAGTAGTAGTATTAATTTCCTTTTGATTTGTAGTAGACTGAAGGAGAGCAATTTTCTTCTTCATTTCTACAGCAGCAACATCTAATTCATCCTTTTCCAACTGTTTGGAAATATCATCCTTTACTTTTCTAGCTCTATGTCCAGTAGAGGCATACCCTAAAATACCTCTATTGTAGGTTTTGGCTCATCAATGTGTATACTAGTAACCTTATGTTATGGGTTCAAAATTTGGACAAAATTGTTAACTTCTACTTGCAAGCCTGGCAATTTTCCATAAGCTCCATAAAATATATCAATTTTATCCTTTATTATATTAATCCTATGCTACAAAATTTTAGTTAGTGCACCCAAAACAACATTATTGTGCTCACTAATCACCTACCCTATTTCTATTGTAGTGTGCTATGTTTCTTGTGTTTGTATCTTTGCATCTTTTCCCTCTTTGTGCTCTGTAGGGGCAACTTCAGGCATATCAAGCAATTTTTGTGTTAGCTCTTCTAATAGCTTCTCTTGTGCCTTAATCTTTATTAGACCCAATTCTTTGTCCTTTACTATATCACTAGTTTCACTAGTCTATTTCTTAAATCTCTCAGATATTTGGGCAGCCTTAGCTTCATTTAACTATGCAAAATGGGTAAGCACTTGGGAAATCTACAAGTCTCCTGTATTCTGGATTGACTAGATGATCTTTTCCCCTTCCATCTTCTCTTGTATGTTCAACAGGGAAGGCTTCTGATCCTTTGGAGCTAAGCTCCACATTGTTAGGGCCTGGGACTTTGGATTGTATCCAAATCCCCTTATCATCTCTCCAACTTGTATTTATGATGACAACTTGACATCAAGTTTCTTTCTTATGTGGTCTATTATGAAGGAAGAGGCTAAGTCCCACCCTTCTACCAACAACATCCCACTGGACTTTACCAGTTGCCATGCTTCCTCTGGTGTGATTTGCTCTGAATCAGGATCATAATCCTGCAATACTTGTAAAGCCTCACTGTTTAATGGATCTCCTCCTACCAATTGTAGTTGTGCACCTACTTGTTTTTGTTTGTTCCAGATGAGAAAATCTTTTAACTCTTTTGTCTTAATAAAATTATCATCTTTTAAGAATTGCTCCTAATGCAGCAATCTCTCATCAGTGCATGTCATAAGAGGAACTTCTATCTCCTCATTATCATCTTTTTGCACCTTCTTTCCTTCTCTTATCTACTTCCTTAGATGATGGTCATAAGCTCTATCACCAGTGAAAAGAGAACCAATTCTATCTTTTTTATTCTCCTTTTTCTGTGATGGTTCCACTGTTTCTACTCTTTGTTTCTTTGGTGGGGGCTCATTAGTGACCTTAGTTTATGGGACCTCTATTAGGTCAATTATATTTTCTCCCTCAACTGCCTGTTCTTCAACAAATGGCTGATTTATGGAGGCGAGCTAGGAACTGAATACTCCTCATCACTTTCCTCATCATACTCTAATGATGAATGCCTTTATGTCCCCTTTCTGTTACAAATAATGCATCTTCAATTTGATTACACAACTAACTATAGGACTCAACCATGGCATCAAGTCTTTTCAAATACAACAAATTTGGGAAGAAACCCCCAAAATAGATGTATTTTCTCTTCACTTGCCTCCCCAATTCCATCAATTCAGTAAAATTGTTAGCCCTTAGATTGACCTCCTCATCCTCCAGTATATTCCTAATGAGGTCTTCCTCCATACATTCCTCATGTTCTTTTGTATAAGGAATGGTGGGTTTCAAGATCTTCTTGGCACTCAATATAAAGCCTTCTGTGTCAATGTATATTTAGAGGGCTACATTCATTCTATAGTGGCTCATCCAATTATTTACTGGATCTATTTCTCTTTTACCAATTTTAAAATTGTAAATTCTGAACTCTCTGGGGGTGAATGTTCCCTTCCTATGAAGAGCCAAGTGCTCCTTGTTTATCAAAATCAGCTATCTAATAAACTCCATTACTGCAATCCTAGGTGGCACATGGAATGGTAGAACATGGGGTGGGTGAGTACAAACATACACCTTGATTAAGGTGGAATTCTTCTCATAACAGAAATCTCCCCAATTGTGGTCTCCTAGCCACTTATCAACATATTGGCATGGCCTCAATAGTTACAGTACCTTCACTGGTAGCCTGGTCTTATCTATACCTAGAAACTTAAGTATTGGATATACTATCCAATTTTCAAAAGCATAAAATACCTGCTCCCTTGAGGTGTAGTTCCACACTCTCAACCAAAACTGTATGGGGTTGGCCTGATTCTAATGAAACCTCTGAGGTCTCAAATACTCGCAATTCATGAGAGGAAATTTGTAGTACAAAATCAAATGCATTAATATTGAATAATGCATGAATTTGGGGTCTTTTTCCTTTTTCTAGATGTCAATAATCCCTTGATTCATTTTATCGATTATATATTGAATATAATCATAATATGTGCTGGTATGAGGGCTCTACATATCTAGGACCATCATAAGGATATCTAAGGTTATTCACTCAGGCCCTCCATCCTTTCCCAACACTCTATACAATGCATATGAAATGTATTTTATATAGAAATTTAGGTCTTTGTAGTAGTAGGAAGAAGTCCCTAGGATAGGTGCTATGTAATTCTTCATTCTTCTTGGCACATGATATTCCTGGATCAGTTTTGATGAAATGCCAAACTCTCTTGTATACTCGTTCTCTAAACTCTTCAAATTTATCTCTGTAGCCATTGGATGATATACATTGAATGACTTCATGAAAGAGTTCCTAGATAGGGTTACTAGGGCTTTCCCATCATCCCTTTTTATAGTCTTGGTTAGGGTATCATACCTACTGGCCATTTCTAAAATTAAATTAGCATCTATAAAGATGCCAAGGACTATTAATTTGGCTAGTCCACATGTCCATGGATTCAAAGTTTGCACAACTTCATCACTATTATTATAAAATTAATTGAAAAGAGAATAACCAGAAGAGCCTAGAGTTTTAGCATCCCTAATGTATTGCAAATGATCTACAATATTATCGGCATTTACCTTTCTATTTTGACTGGATCCTAGCAACAAAGTAATGAATTCATCTGAGTAGTTCCACTTTCCTTTCTTTTCATCATCTTCATCACCAATTCTTCCACTGGTAGAAACTACGCTCATTGCCTGAATCATCTTTCCCACTGTTCTATTCCAACTTATCTTACCGATATTGAGACAAATCTATCTCCAGACCACAAAATTTCAATTGTGAATCACTCAATTTGTTCTTAAGCACTAATAACCACTTGAATTCCTCAAATTCTAGACTGAAAATCAGCTTAAACACTATGCAAATTCAAGAAGCTCTATTTTCTATTCACATAATTGCAATTCCATCACTTTTGTCTTCAATTCTTCATGCTGCAAAATCAATTTTTGTTCTAGTCGTAGCCTCTGAAAGTGATAGGAAATCAAATATGAATGAGTTATTTTTGATAAAAACCCATATTATATTCAAATAGGATCCAATTTTGATCTAATTGGCTATCTCAAAAATAGCTCAGCTACCCTTTAATGCACTTGTCATAAATTTCTGAATTTCTATTAGTTGGTAACTGTATATCCTGGCACCAAAGAAAATTCTTTACTCAAACTCTGGTTTAGCTCCTAGCGACCTCACGACTATGTAATCTCCTTGTCGCTAAAATATTTTCTTAACTATGGTTTTATACCAAGACATAGCGACTGCCACATGATCAATAACCTTATCAACGATTATCTTCTTGTCACTGAATGAATTCACTTAACCTATATTCTTTTGGAGACACCGCGACTAAGCCATTTACTAACTTCCCTTTCTACCTATGTTTCCTTCTGGAGATTTGGCAACTGTGGAATCTCCTTGTCACTGAGTCAACCTTTTAACTCATAGTTTATTTGGAGATAACATGACAAAAGCTTTATCTCTTAATTGTTGAATAATTTTACCTTTATCATTTTCATCTAGAGATAACCCAACTACCATTGATATTCTTTTATTTGCATCTGACGGTCTGTGCTAAGTCTCTAGATCTTCATAGCAAACCCTAATTCTTCATGAGAATATGCAACCATTATCTCTAAGTTACCAGACGTACTCTTCATTTTAAACTTTTATCAGAGACTACGCGAGTGATAAACACGTGTTTCAATTATCATTTTGTCTCCTAATCATTGGATCCCTTTTGACTTTTCAAACTTTTATAGCGACCTCATGACTTCCATTGGATCTTATTTCATCTAATGGTTGTCACCAAGTCTCATGAATTTTAACTTAACTCTTGATTTCTTCTATGACCCAGTGAAAATACTAATTCTAAAACTGGCATTTAACTTTGGTTTGTTTAGGAGATTTCACGACTGAAAGAACTCAGTATCGTTGAATGATTTTCTAACAGCAAAGTTTATCATGAGACATCCCGACCGTCGTTGGATCTGAATTAAGATGGATGGTTGTCACCAAGTCTCATGACATCTGAGGTATATTCTTTTCCATTGGTAGATAACATGACAAACCCCTTTCGCTAAGTCTCTAAACAGAATGGAATATTCTCTTGGCTTTACAAGACTAAGCAACAACACTTAAAAGTACATGATTTATTTTCAGAACTTAAGTTAGGAAAAAGTAACTATAAAATAGAAACATGATAGAGATTTTAGGGCTTTTATCTATTTTCAAACAGAAGAAAACTGAGGAATTAGGGTTTTTTTATATTTCACTAGGTTTGTGGCTAAAATCATCATTTACAGAAGTATTGAAACAATTTTAGACATGATTTTCAACTCTTCAGCATAGAAATGACTGGGAACTTCAAAATTTTACTAGGTAGACTACAAAACTAGAAATACAACCAACAGTGGCTCTATCTAAGGATATGTAAACACAATTTTATATCAAGAACTATAGAATCTCTGGTTTTAGACCACTTCAAAAGATGTTGACTAACCTATTGCAGAAAGAAACACACAACTAAAAGAAACACACCCTTTTACATATAATACAGAAATATTTACTTGTGCATAAAAATGTAATTTTCAACTGAAGAAAGGCTTCAAGAACTACCCATGCACTGGAAATTAATATTCTTCCTCGTCCATGTTCTTCAAGATATAGGAATCTTTACCAAAGCTCTGAGAAACAATAAAGGGACCAAGCCATAAGGATTCAAATTTTTTATGCTTACCTTTATGCTCTGCTCTCACATTCCATTGGAGTACAAGGACACCAGGTATATTTTTTTTGCAACCTGCTCTTTTATCAAAAAGATACTTCATTTTTTGTTGCTACTTTATGTTCTCTTTCTGACCCTCTCTTATGATTTCATCAAGTTCAACTAGTTGCATTATTCTATTTTTCATTGGGTCGTACATTTCTAGCTCTTCTTCTTGCATAAACTTGTATATAGGTAATAAATTGTTTATAGGAATCCTATATTGTAAAACATACACAAGTTCAAATGGTGACTTACCAGTGTTTTTCTTGATTTTTATCATATCAGTCCATAGAGCTAGTTTCAACTTTGTATGCCAAGCTCTTTTGTTCTTTTCTAAGGTCTTCTTTAAAATCTTTAGAATGATCTTATTGTTGGATTCTGACTGGCCATTAGCCTGAGGATGATATGGGGATAAATAAGACATTATAATCCCATATTCATTATAGAAATATCTAATCTCATCATATCATCTAAAACACATAGCATTATCCATAACTAGCTTGACAGGGACACCAAATTTGGTTAAAATATTTTCTAGTAAAAGCTCAGTAACCACTTTGCTTGTTTCTTTTTTAGTGGGAATATCTTCAATCCAATTTGTAAAATAGTCAATAGAAACAAGTATCCAAATTTTTCCTCCACTATATTTCTCTGAAAATTCTCCAATAAAATCAATACCCCACATTGCAAAAGGTGCTTCAGCGCTCATAGGGTTTAACAATAGGGCACCTGAGAACTTCAATTTATTTGAGAACCTCTGGAAAGGCTCACATTTCCTAACAAATGCATGAGTATCTTTAAATATATTGGGCCAATAATATCCATCCCTCAAAATCTTATGGGCACTGGTCTTGGCAGAAAAATGCCCATCACACATTCCACCATGCATTTCAACTAGTACCTTTTCAGCTTACTTTTTATCTAAACACAACAACAGTACATCATTTATGTCTTTCCAGTACAGGTCTCCTTTAATTAAGGTGTACTTCTAAGCTTGTAACTTAAGACTCCTCTTTTGATTATATGACATGACATTAGGACACTTGGCATTTTTAAGGTAATACATGATATCCACATAGAATGGTTGTCTTTCAATACTTGTGACATTGAATCTTGCATCACTATATTATTGACTTGTACCAAGTCTAGATTTTCTTCAGTCATAAGTTTTTCTAAACCTTGTTCTCTAGTAAATTTAGTAATATAAATTTCTAGGTTAAATTCTTGAATATTGTTAATCCATTTACATCTCTTACCAGTTACTTTTGATTGGGTAAGAATATCTTTCACTTCTGAATGAGGAACATATGCAAGAATTTTGGCACAAACTAGGTAAGGTCTGAATGATTTAACAACTTTCACCAATGTATATGCATTATTCTCCATCATTTCATAGTTGAGCTCTGCAGCTTGGAGAGATTGTCTAAAGAATGCAATTGGATGTTCAAATCCCTCCTCATCCTTATGTAATAAAACAACAGCAATAGTGTGAAAAGATGCAAATGACAACAAAGAAAAGGGCTTACTGTAGTTAGGAGATTTTAAAATAGGGGCCTCTTGTACTTCTTTCTTAATTTTTTCAAATGCTAACTGAGCCTCTTCATTCTGCTAGAACTTTGCATCTTTATTTAGTAACTTGATAATTGGCTTGACAATTTCAGCAAAATTTGCAATGAATCTTTGGACAAAATTGATCTTTCCAAGGAAAGATTGCACACCTTTTATATTCTTTGGATCATTGACCTTTTGAATAACTTCTATTCTCTTAGGGTCTATCCTTACTCCATCTTTGGACACTATATGTCCCAATAACTTTCATTTTATGATTGCAAAATGACATTTTCTACGGTTTAGTGAAACACCATATTCTAAAGCCTTGTTGAAATTTTTTTCTAGATGCTCACAGTGATCCCTTGATTTTTTATAAAATTTAGTCAAATAATCTTGGTAGATAACCATGAATATATCAATAAACTCTTTAAATGCTACATCCATGGCTGTCTGGAAAGTTGCTCCTGCATTTATTAGTCCAAAGGGCATTCTGACATATACATAAGTTCCCCATGGAGTATTAAATGCAGTCTTGAATTATTCTAACTCTTTCACAAGTACCTGGTTGTAGCCTGAAAAACCATCCATCATTGATAACATCTCACAACTAGTAACCTTATGCAACATTGCTTCCATGTTTGGTAGAGAATAATTTCCTTTTAGGGATGCAATGTTCAGATTTCTAAAATCTACACACAATCTTATATCACCACTCTTCTTTCTTACTGGTACTAGGTTTGAAACCCAAGTTGAATGTCAATAGGCTGGATAATTCTAGCATCCTTTAACTTCATCAACTCCTATTGCATCTTAGGAGCCAAAAAAGGATTAATGGGTCTCTATTTTTGTCTGAATGGTTTCACATCTATTTTGAGTGGGATTTCAGATTGGAAAAGGTCTTCCCTGTAAGCTTTTAAATCTTCATATGACCATGCAAAAACATGCTTATGTTTTCTCAGTAATTTTATCAGGTTGGTTCTGGCATGAGAATCCAATCCTTTTCCAATATAAACTACCTGAGGAGTGCTCTCTAACCCCAAATTTATCTCCTCTAAATCCTCAATCTTGGCATTTCTTATTCTTACTATATGTTCATTTTGATCAGTAAATAATGCCTCTAGTTCTACCAATCCCTTAGGAATTTGGTTAGAACTGAGTTGGACAACCTCATCCCCCAGTATACAATCCTTACCATCAATGACCTCAAGAAAATTATTGCAATCTATGTGCTGGTCTTCATAATGATCAAGGCATTGAAGAAATATAAGGATATCTTGGTCATCCTCAAATACTTTCCAGTTGTAAATATTGTCTGGGACAACTAGTCTTCTTTTAACCTCAACAATTGATACCCCATTTAAGGTCGAATCATCAGTTTTCAAAGCAACATTAGCTAAGAAATCTGCCATAATGTTTCTAGACCTTTCTATCCAATTTATATTGAAGGCATCAAAGAATTCTATTTGGTCCCAAATAGGATGTCTACACATCTTTAATCTATCATTCTTTACAACATGTTTGGACCTTACTTGGGCTACTACTAGATCTAAGTCACCATAAACTTTTAAACATTTTATACCATGTTGAGTAGCAATGTTTAGCCCTAGAAACAAAGCTTCACATTCAGTTGTATTATTTGTACACTGAAAAGATAGCAGAAAAGAATATTTGAATGTGGTACCTAGTGGAGATATAAGTAGAACTCTAGCTCCTGATCCTTCTTTTGAATAGTCTCCATCAAAATACATTTTGCACAAACCATCACTCTGTGTAGTCAACTCTTTCATCAAAGGATCAACATTTTCACATTGGTGGGCACTCCTTTTGATTCTAAAATTTTCCATGTCAATATCAACATAGTAATTAATATTTGTATCCTTATGTAATTCTATCATATGAGGTGTTCTTCCCTCTCTAGACACCTTTACATTATTTCTAGCTATATTGAAAGTGGCATAGGATAAGTCACACTGAATACTTCCCCCCATTGAAGCACTCCATTTTTTGGACAGTGACATGCCATAATGTGGTGGTATGTCAATGACCAGTACACTCATAGTCAATACTGTATCTGGGCATATGGCTAATTTGTAAGCTAAGGCTTCAATGGTTCCAACAATAGGGATTTCTCTTGAATCCATTTCTTAACACCTCCCATGAGGAGTATCTACTTGCAAACCCATGGATCTCATTATTTCTGTAGGCATGACTGTATTAGATGCTCTTGAGTTTATCATGCAATTTTTTAGCATCTTTCCGTTTATTACCAATGTCAAGAAAAAGGGATCAACAACCCTTGTAGAAGTATTTGTGTTTAAGTAAATCTGAGGGATCTCAAAAATCATCCCCTCAGGCTCCTTTACCCTATTGTTGAATTTCTTCTTAATATGTTCTATTTTCTGAGGTTTTACTGGTGATACAATATTCAACAGTGAAAGAACTTTCTCTTTGTGATCTTTTATTCTTATCATCTCTAGGAATGGGAACTTCACAGTCATCTAAGATAAACATTGTCCCATATCTACTAGAGTATATTTTGGATCAAAGGTTTTAGGTTTTTCTACAATAATATTATTCTCCTCTATCTGAATATTCACAAGTTCTTCCTTCTTAGATTTCTTATTTTCTACTTTGGGGGAAGAAGAACTTGCTTCTGTCTCTTTAGCCTTTTCTGCATGTACATCTTTTGGTTCATTAGCTTTGTTCACTATCTTGACCTTAGGTTTGTTTACATTTTCCCCAGGCCCATCTTTTCTTGGTACATATTTGGCATCTATCTTATTTTCTTTTATAAAGATGCCTGATGGCTGACTACCAAAATTACCCACAACTCTATTTCTTAGGTGATAGTTATTTCTTTCTTTGTTCACCAGATCAGCAGTGATTCTGGCTTTTTCTTCATCAGAGGCTTTTCTCACTACTGAGGGTTCCTAACTATTTTGGGTGTAACACCTTATGTGATCAACCCTATCTTCTTCTTCACTATCAGACAAGATTTGTTGCTGATGAACTTCCATTCTACCTTGTGAACCATATATGTCATCATTTTCAATCTCCTCATCAGAATCCATATCATGACATGAATAAGCATTATTCATACTATAATCACATAACTCATTTTCATCATTTTCTTGCTCTTCATTTTCTTTTATGTCTAAAGAAACAATGCAAAAATTAGGATTGTGCGGTGCCTCACAGGCCTTACACCAAAATTCATCATTACACATGTGAATAGTATTTTTATGTAGGGGATCGAGAGTCCTATTCTCAGGTTTGTCTTTCCTTGGTGGAGCAATAGGCTTACCATCCTTGATTTGGGTACCATAGGGGTAGTTTTGCATCCTATTAAGTGGGTTATAGTTGCTATTATAGGATGGTCTATTATTCTATGGAGCCTTGTACTCTTTGTATTTAGGTTCCTTTTGACTACTAGTAAAGCATGGATCATCTCTCTTACCAAATTTTCCTAATATCCTCCTATTCATCTCTATATTCACAGTTGTTTTATAGGCTTCTATTAGAGTTCTTGGATTCTTACCTCTAAGTGCATAACCCATTTTTTGAATCAAAATCATTGAGATAGGTAGAAAGACATACCTTTTGATCCAACTTCATTTTTTGAAACAAATTATGCATGGCTCATTGGAATCTTGTATTGAACTCAGTTACTTCTTCATTTGAGTTCTTCCTTATATTGTTGAATTCATTGAGAAAAAATCCTTCATTAGCCTTATCACCATATTGATCCTTGAATAGATCAATCAATTCATTTGTTGTTCCTACAGAACCATGAGATAAAATCCTAAACCACTCCCTAGCATCTTCTACTAGAGATTGTACAAATAACTTCATAAGGACATCTTCATGATTGATATTTAAATCATCTATAACATCAAAAAAAATTATTAAATGCTCTTCACAAGTTACAACATTATTTCCTAAAAATTATGGAAGTTTTTCTCCCATATCTTCTGGTATTACATTAGGGTAAACTGGAATTCCAAAGAAACAAAATTGTTTGTACCTTTCTACAAGAAGAGGTCTCCTTTGGAAATTGTCAGTATCTTTAGGAGAAAAGAATTTTCTATGGTCTTTGAAAGAAGAAGCCTTGTTTCTTGATGTTGTAGCATTCTTTGTATCAACAAAGGAGATTGTAGTAGATTGCAAGAAATGAATTTTTTTCTTCATCTCTATAGTAGCAACTTCTGCTTCAACTTTCTCTAGCATTTTAGCCATAGTTTCTCTTTCTTTTTTAATCTTTTCAAGGTCAATGTCTAGCTTAGACATTTTCTCAGTCAGGTTCTTGTGAGTTTTTGGCTCCTCAACTTCGGTTTCTGCAACTTTATTTTTATGTTTATCTCTAAAGTTTTGAGGACCAAAACCATTGTGGGTGCTTGGAGTCTCCTGTTCTTTGCGAGACTTCTCAATATTTTTTGCAGCTTGATGTCTCAGAGATCTTCTCCTAAACTTGTCAACATATTTCTTCTCATGTTGTTTCTTTTTATGCTCCTTTTCCCTTTTCATTTGTTGAATAAGGGCTAATTGTCTTATGAGGATTCTTTCTTCCTCTGCAAGCTCATCAGAAGGAACTTCAGAGTCTAAGCTAATTGTTTCATTTCCTTCTCTCTCACTAGAAGTAGTAGTGACTGCATAAGTTTCTAGTCTAAGGTCTGGGGCATTTTCATACTCTGAGGTATTCCCCTCATGACTAGACTAATTGGTATCCTTCCTTCCAGTGTTGTCTTCTTCATTTCTTGGAGCAGAGTTACTAATATTTGCTTGGTTCCTCTTCTCTCTCCAAGATAATTTAGTTTTTTAAGTATTGGGGATCCCACTATCCAACTCAATTTCTAGATTTTCTCTTGTTCTTGACCTAGTATTCATATTTGTAAAAATGTTTCACTTATGCACTAATTTTATAGATTTTCTTTTAGAGTCGTCACCCAATACAAGCTTGGGAGATATGAATACTACTAGAATGACATAAACTGGCAAAAATCAACTGTAACTTATAAATCAACTTTCAACCAAAGATTATGGATTAGTACTTTGATTCCCCAATAGAGTCGCCACTTTGTTAGTGATTTTTCTTGCAAGTACTTTTTTAAAACCAGTATGAATGCTTTCTCTTGTATATTTCCAATATTCCTATATGCAAGAAAAGCATAATTGATGAGGATTGGATATGATCCTCCTCCTTTTTTGAGATATACTAACTCAGGCAGGTATTACCTATGAATGATTATTGATTGACAGTATCTATTATAGTGGATTATGTCTTCTTATTAACTTGTTGAATGCCTCTTACTATATCAATAAGTAGATAACTATGCAAGTGACTATAAATAACCTGATATAGAGCTTAATGAGCCAAACTAGTATTTTGACAACAACAAATAGTAATGCAATAAGGATTTTCATCTTTCTTCCTTCTATACTTCTTATGGACTTAGGAGGGGCAGCCTATTTGATTCTCTCTTGAAGGAATCAGTAGACTTGAATTGTATACTATGTGAGTACAATTTCTTATGAATTTATGCTTTCTTATAAATTTAATGTAATTGAATGATTGTTCTTAAATGTTGGATGATTGAACAATTACTTGCAAAACTATAAACCAATGCATGATCCTATGGGCTATAGAGTCAATCTTGAATGCAAATCCACAATTAGGTGACTAATGAAAATAATTACAACCTAGATAGAATGCCTTGCAAACTATCCACTCACTCATATAGCTTTGTTCATCAGATCTTAAACATCAATATTCAGCTTCCTGGAATCATATGAAAGAATTATTCCTTCCTTGAAGGACCTCACAAATGATTTCACAACTACCTTGCAGTTGACGTATCTAGATGCCTTACAAATAAACACATAAAATCTTGAATAGAAATAAAAGAGACAACACAAGATATAAAATAGAGATTTCAATGTATTTTATTAATGTCTAACTACTTCAAAATACATACAATAGAAAAAAAGTATAGAGGCTCAGACAAAATTGTAGTAGTCTACCTTGTAATTATATTCCATCCTCTTTCAAAATCTTACACTAAGTTCTATTTATAGGCTGAAACCATCTTGGAATCCTTAAGAAATAAGGATGCTACAAGCTTCATATGGTTTTAAGACCTAACCCTAAAATACAGAAAGGACAAAAGACAGGAAAGAACCAAGCGGTGGATAGAAAAAAATGGAGAATAAGATATGATTTGTTCTTTGTCTTCATGTGATCTTTGGTGCCTTTGTCTGTATATGTTCAGGATAGCATCTAATATTTATATCAAGACCTAGTGACCGGCATTACAGGATAACTTACACTAGTCTTTATGATAGCTAACCACCTTGTGCTCAAAGAGAAGGTGTCAAGTGTCCTCCTATTCTTCATCCATTATGTCCAGGTCAACAGTGATAGGATTTTTCTTATTGGTCTTTGTTAATATATCCCATGTTGTAACATCTTCTTCTTTTGGCCATTCAAAGCTCTGTGTTTTTTCCAACTGGGTCTTCTATCTCTCCCACCTAGCATCTGTAATGCTCTTGACATCTATGATGAACTTGTTGAAATATGTTTCTACTTTAAATGTTTCATCTAAGATTTTATTATATCTTTCCATATCTAGTTCTCCTTTGTCAGAAACATAAACCTCTTTACTAGGTAGAACAGTGTCAAATTCCCAACCCCATACCCTTAGTGGCTTGATCTGATTATCTTCTAATCTGAATGGAGGCACAAATCTATTATAGCTAGGCCCAAACATGTTTAACCTTGCCTTAATTTGATTAGCCTTTCCTTTGAAAAAGTACAAGGTGGCTCCTATCTATTCTATCTCAATCCCAACCTGGGTTACCACCTTTGGTAGGTCTGATCTATGTGGTTGCAAATATGCAAACCTTTCAAATAATATTTTTCTCCCTGACCATGTTGCATAATATGGGTTCACAATTTGGACAAATTTGTTAACTTTTACTTGCAAGCCTGGCAATTTTCCATAAGCTCCATAAACTATATCAATTTTATACTTTATTATATTAATCCTATGCTAAAAAAATTTAGTTAGTGCACCCAAAACAACATTATTGTGCTCACCAATCCCCTACCCTATTTTTGTTGTAGTATGCTATGCTAGATCTGTTTGTATCTCTGCATATTTTCCCTCTTTGTGATCTGTAGGGGCAACTTCAAGTATATCAAGCAGTTTTTGTGTTAGCTCTGCTATTAGCTTCTCTTGTGCCTTAATATTGATTAAACCCAATTCTCTGTCCTTGACTATATCACTAGTTTCACTAGTTAGTTTCTTAAATCTCTTAGACATTTGGTCATCCTTGGCTTCATTTAACTGTGCAAAATGGGTAAGCACTTGGGAACTCTCCAAGTCTCCTATATTTTGGACATACAAGATGATCTTTTTCCCTTCCATCTTCTCTTGTATGTTCATCAGGGAAGGCTTCTGATCCTTTGGAGCTAAGCTCCACATTTTTAGGGCCTGGGACTTTGGATTGTATCCAGATCCTCTTATCATCTCTCCAACCTATATTTCTGATGACAACTTGACATCAAGTTGCTTTCTCATTTGGTCTATTAAGAAGGCAGAGGCTAAGTCTGACCCTTCTACCAACAACATCCCACTGGACTTTACCAATTGCCTTGCTTCCACTGGTTTGATTTTCTCTAAATCAGGATCATAATCCTACAATACTTGTAATGCCTCACTGGTTACTGGATCTCCACCTGCTAATTGCAGTTGTGCACCTACTTGATTATTTTTGTTCCAGATGAGAAACTCTTTGAACTCTTTTGTCTTAATAAAATTATCATCTTTTAAGAATTGCTCCTGATGTAGAAATCTCTCATCAGTGCATGTTGTAAGAGGCAATTCTATCTCCTCTTCATCATCTTTCTGTAGCTTCTTTCATGCTCTTATCTGCTTCCTTAGCTGATGCTCATAAGCTCTATCACCAGTGACAAGAGCACCAATTCTATCCTTTTTCTATGATGGTTCCCCTATTTCTACTCTTTGTTTCTTTGGTAGGGGCTCATTAGTGACGTCAATTTCTAGGACCTCTATTAGGTCAATTATATTTTCTCCCTTAGCTTCTTGTTCTTCAAAAAATGGCTGATTTACTGGAGGGGAGGTAGTAACTGAATACTCCTCATCATACTCTAATTATGAATGCCCTTTATGGCCCCTTTCTGTTACTACAAGTGCATCTATAAGTTGATTACACAACAGACTATAGGACTCAACCATGGCATCAAGTCTTTTCAAATACAACAAATTTGGGAAGAAACCCCCAAAAGAGGTGTCTTTTCTCTTCACTTGCCTCTCCAAGTCCATCAATTCAGTAAACTTTTCAGCCCTTAGATTGACCTCCACATCCTCTAGTATATTCCTGATGAGGTCTTCCTCCATACATTCCTCATGTTCTTTTGTATAAGGAATGGTGGGTGTCAAGAGCTTCTTGGAACTCAGTATAAAGACTTATGTTTCAATTTATCTATAGAGGGCTACATTCATTCTACAGTGACTCATCCAATTATTTACTAGATCTATTTCCCTTTTACCAATTGTAAAATTGTAAATTCTAAACTCTCTGGGGGTGAATGTTCCCTTCCTATGAGGAGCCAGGTTCTCCCTATCTATCAAAATAAACTGTATAATAAACTCCATTGTAGCAATCGTGGGTGGCACATGGAATAGTAGAACATGGGGTGGGTGAGTACAACCATACGCACTAATTAAAGTGAAATTATTATCATAATAGAAATATCCCTAAGTATGGTCTCCTAGCCACTTATCAACATATTGGTATGGCCTCAATAGTTGCAGTGCCTTCACTGGTAGCCTGGTCTTATCTACACCTAGACACTTAAGTATTGGATATGCTATCCAATTTTCAAAATCATAGAATTCTTGCTCCCTTGAGGTGTAGTTCCACACTCTCAACCAAAACTGTATGGGGTTGGCCTGATTTTGATGAAACTTTTGAGGTCTCAAATACTGGCAATTCATGAGAGGAAAGTTGTAGTACAAAATCAAATGCATAATATTGAATAATGCATGAATTTGGGGTCTTTTTCCTTTTTTTGGATGTCAATAAAACCTTGATGCATCTTATCGATTATATATTGAATATAATCATAATTTGTGCTGGTATGAGGGCTCTACATATCTAGGACCATCATAAGGATATTTGAGGTTATTCTCTCAGGCCCTCCATCCTTTCCCAACACTCTGCACAATGCATATGAAATGTATTTCATATAAAAATTTAGGTCTTTGTAGTAGAAGGGAGCAGTCCCTGGGATAGGTGCTATGTAATTCTTCATTCTTCTTGGCACATGGTATTCCTGGATCAATTTTTATGCAATGTCAGACTCTCTTGTATACATGTTCTCTAAACTATTCAAATTTATCTTTGTATCCATTGGATGATATACATTGAATGCCTTCATGAAAGAGTTCATATATAGGGTTACTAGGGCTTTCCCATCATCCCTTTTTATAGTCTTGGTTAGGGCATCATACCTACTAGCCATTTCTAAAATGAAATCAGCATCTATAAAGATGTTAGGAACTATTAATTTGGCTAGTCCATAGGTCCATGGGTTTGAAATTGGCACAACTTCATCACTATTATTATAAAATTAATTGAAAGGGGAATAACCAGAAGAGCCTAGCGTTTTATCATCCCTAATGTATTGCAAATCATCTACAATATTATCGACATTTACCTTTCTATTTTGACTAGATCCTACAAACAAATTAATGAATTCATCTTAGTAGTTTCTCTTTCCTTTCATGTCATCATCTTCATCACCACTTCTTCCACTGGTAGAAGCTACACTCATTGCCTGACTCATCTTTCCTATTGTTCTGTTCCAACTTATCTTATCGATATTGAGACAAATCTATCTCCAGATCACACACTTTCAACTGTGAATCACTCAATTTATTCTAGAGCACTGATAACCACTTGAATTCCTCAAATTCTAGACTAAAAATTGGCTTTTTTCACTCTGCAAATTCAAGAAGATATGTTTTCTGCACACACTGATAACTTAGCAAACTTCCACTCTAAAAACAATAAACTCTTGGTAAAAAATAATGATTAATGGTAACCCTTATTTATCCCTGAATCATCAATGCACAATTCATATAATTGTGATTCCATCACTTCTGTCTTCAGTTCTTCATGTTGCAAAATCAATTTATGTTCTAGCTGTAGCCTCTAAAAGTGATAGGAAATCAAATATGAATGAGTTCTTTTTGATAAAAACCCATATTATATTCAAACTAGATCCAATTTTGATCTAATTGGATATCTCACATACAACTTAGCTACCCTTTAACACACTTGTCATAAATTTATGAATTTCTATTGGCTGGTAACTGTACATCCTAGCGCCAAAGAAAAGTCTTTACTCAAACTTTGGTTCAGCTCCTAGCAACCACATGGCTGTGTAATCTCCTTGTCACTGAAATATTTTCTTAACTATGGTTTAATACTGAGACTTAGAGACTACCACACAATCAACCTCCTGATCAATGGTTATCTCCTTGTCGCTGAATGAATTCACATAACCCATATTCTTTCGGAGACACCGCGACTAAGCCATTTATTAACTTCCCTTTTTACCTTGGTTTCCTTCTAGAGACTTGGTGGCTGTAGAATCTCCTTGTTGTTGAGTCAACCTTTTAACTCATAGTTTATTTGGAGATAACGCAAAAAAATCTTTATCTCTTAATTGCTGAATAATTTTACCTTTATCATTTTCATCTTGACATAACCCAAATACCATTGATCTTCTTTTATCTGCATCCGATGGTCTGCGATGAGTCTCCAGATCTTCATATAAAACCCTAATTCTTCATGGGACTATGTGACCATTATCTCCAATTCACCATGTTTACTCTTCATTTTTAACTTTTATCAGAGACTATGTGACTGATAAACACGTGTCTCAATTATCCTTTTGTCTCCTAATTGCCAGATCCCTTTTGACTTTTTAAACTTTTACAGTGACCTCGTGACTGTCGTTGGATCTTCTTTCATCTAATGGTTGTTGCCAAGTCTCGTGACTTTTAACATAACTATTAATTTCTTCCACGACCCAATGAAAACACTAATACCGAAACTGGCATTTAACTTTGGGTTGTTCAGGAGATTTTGCGAATGAAAGAACTCAGTGTTGTTGAATGATTTTCTAACTGTAGATTTTATCATGAGACATCCTGACCACCATTGGATCTGACTTAAGATGGATGGTTTTTTCAAAGTCTCATGACATTTGAGGTATATTATTTTCCATTGGGAGATAACATGACAAATCCCTTTTGCTAAGTCTCTAAACAGAATGCAATATTCTCTTGGCTTTACGAGACTAAGAGACAACACTTAAAAGCACATGATCTATTTTTAGAACTTAAGTTACGAAAAAGTAACTTCATAATAGAAACATGACTGAGATTTTAGGGCTTTTATCTATTTTTGAATAGAAGCAAACCTAGGACTTGGTTTCTTTTGCATATTTCACTAGGTTTGTGGCTAAAATAATCATTTGCAAAAGTATTTAAACAATTTTAGACATGATTTTCAACTCTTGAGCATATAAATGACTGGGAACTTCAAAATTTTGTTGGGCGGACTACAAAACTGGAAATACAACCAACACACTTCTAGACCCTACTCAAACACCCTTCTCAATATAGGACCTACTAATGGTCTCCCCCTTCACCTAGATCCACCATCCCACTACAAACTAATATGTATTCAACTATGATCACGGGTTGATCAGCATTCTCATAGCCCATAACCCAATTAATAGTTCTCCACTTATTCTATTAGCAATTAGAATATCCAATCACATTATGGTGTCTCTCTTACCCTACCATGTAATAAAATTTGACATCACCTAAGGATCTTTCCACCCTTTTCCAACCTAGACTCTTAGGTATCACACCTCCAAATGAAAACAAACAAGTTTCACAATTTACTATCCTAAATGTGACAGTCTTGACTAATCTTTGTACCCTCACTGTCTAGCCCTACCCTTGGGCACCCTTCCTCTTAAAAGACCTTTAACATGTTTTATACTCTCCCTCCAAAATTCCTTCAAGTCTCCAAGACCATCTCCTTCATCACTATTGTGGACAAATCCTTCATACTCCGACTGTGACAGACATATCCCTTCTTCCTATGACTGTACAGTCACTTTTATGGCTTCAAATCACATGCCATCTAATGCATTCTTCCATGAAACTATTGGGACAATTAAAATACATCTCCCTCCTCATCACTGTCCAACATTAGAGGCTTATTCAATGTGTAATATGCAATATATCACATTTTTAATACTCTCGAGTTAACCTAGTTAAGGGTTCTGGCAGTTTTTAGTTAAACAAGGATAAATTTCACCAAACTCAACCAAATGCCATCATTCAAAGAAAAAAATGCTCTATAAATTTAATACTAACATCCCAAATCCAAAATATGTCAAGAAACATCCATCCAACCCAATGTATATCCTTTCAAATTGACTGTTACAGAGAGGAAACTGTGAATTTTAGAGAATACATTGATTTCATTGATTCAAAAACCTACAATATGTTTATCCCCACAACCACACTCTTTTCTCATAATATTACATCATTAATAGACCTCTTTCAATCCATTAGAACTTACAACCACCTTCCAAACTTCCCTTGAACCAACTGAGATCAATTTTAAAACTAACTGTCCTCATAGTTACAAAAGATATTAAAATGTTGTCAAGTTGATAACTAAGTTGTCAACTCGACAACTATTTATCTAATGACCCCATTACATTGAAGGTGGTCCTTTAATGACCTTCAAAACATTTTAAAAAAAAAACCCTACTTCTACCCCTTAAACCCTTACATTAGCCCTTATAGGCTATATTTGTCAATCTTGGCACTTTGCTTACAAACTTGAAACATAATTAACCAAATGGCTTTATTAGCCCCCTTACATCATAATTATGATCTTATAGATCATTTTTACATCATGAAGAGACCTTATAGGTATTATTGGTCTTCATCTCTCCTTGGATCTCCATTAGGGCCTCATGGTGACCCCATTGCTCTAGGTCCTCTTGCACCAAAAACCTTCTGGAATGTCATCTTCTAATTCAGACCTAGTTCCAAGAAGCCAACAATTGGGAAAAACCACATGGAGCACCATACCACCTCTCTCAACAATAAAATATTCCCCTCTATAGAAGTTTCCTCCACCACAATAGGAACATTGAGAGAGAAAGGAAGTGACAAAATGAGGAAAACCCACAAAGTAGACGCGCCCAAAAACCCCACCTCAATAGGGGAAAATCCATCTCTAAAGGAGCCTCATGTAAATTAAACCAAAGAGCGGACAAAAGATCCCACAATGCCAAGAAGAATAAACAAAAATGGGCTCGAACCAAGACTAACATAGACCCAAAAAAGAAAAAATCCCACAACCAAAAACTAGCAAAGGAGAGCACATGACCTTGAAAATAGTAGAAAATAGCTCACCATAAGTGAGAAAAAAGGTCAGAACAAAAGAAACCCATTCACCATCTTGCACCCTCCGCCAACCCACATAGAACCTCCAAAATAGGGGAATGACAGAAAAGGAAAGGCATAAACAAAAAAAATTATCTTGAAGCATATTTGGCAGCCACAACCAAATCCATATGGGAACTAGCACCACACACAAAAAAATCCATGCACATCCATCCTACAAAACCACCAGAAACCCATTCAATGACAAACTTCTCCACAATGCTCTTAGAAAAGGGATTGGCCACAATGAAGTAATCACTACGAAAAAGCCACAACCACCAAGCCAAACAAAAAAAGGGGCACCAAACAAATACCATGTCATGCAAAAATTATATGTCACTCAAACCACTCCCAACTGAGAATGCATAGCTCAGAAGAAATAAGTTTGTGCAGTCAAACAGGGAGGACAAAACACCAACATAGCCACCAACAACTACACCTACATCTAATTGACAAAAGAAGGAAAAGTGACCACCCACAACACAAAGACAAGCCACAAAAAACAACCCCTCACACCCCACTACCTAAAGAACATAGGAAGAGCACCCAAATAGAAATCCCTGATAGGCCAAATAGGGAAAGGCCCAATAACCAAGGAGGACCCAAATCCCACTAAAAACACCAACACACTACTCACAAGAACACCGTCACCTATAGAAAAATTAGGGGGAGGAAAATACAATCCCCTAGCCTCAAGAAATACAAAGGCCCACAACCAAGGAGAACCGCCAGCAACATATGCATCCTCCCCAACCAAAAATGCCAACTCAACCCCAGTTGACAATGGCATAACAAGAGAGTTCTCAGAACTGGCAAGAATAACCCCCTCTCCATCCTCATCATCTAGGTCTGAGTCACCCTCTTTTTAAACTACACCATTTTAACTACTCATCCCTCTCTCCATCCTACTACATCCAAAAGGAATCACATATTGCAGTAAAAAGAGCATTTTCATATATTTGAAAGGGACAAAAGAATTTGGATTATGGTATCCTAAGGATTCAGATTTTACTTTGACAGCCTATACTCATGCAGATTGGATTAGTTGTGTTGATAACCAAAGAAGTACAAGTCGTGAAGCTTATTTTATTGGATCCCACTTGGTTTCTTGGTCAAGTAAGAAACATGATTCAGTGTCATTATCTACTAGTGAAGTTGAATACATTGCAACATCTTCATGTTGCATACAGGTACTTTTGATGAAACAAACATTGAAGGATATTGGTGTAACATTTGATGAACCTATCTCAATTATGTGTGATAATACCAGTTCCATAAGCATTTCTAAGAATTTGGTACAACATTCCAGAATGAAAAATATATCCACTAGATATCACTTCTTGAGGGAGAAGGTTTGGAGAGCGAAGTAAGACTTGAATATGTACCTACAAAAGAGAAGATTATAGATATTTTCACAAAACTATTGTGCAAGGACACTTTATAATATCTCAGGCAGAAGTTTGGGATTATGCCCCTTTCTAGTCATAACTAATGTGCATTGGGGTGTGCATTGGTCTAGGGTATTATATGCCTATTCTTTTATGGATCAATCCTTGGTGGCTTCCTCCTAGGGGGTCCAGAGTAAGTTTCTCAAGATTATTTTTGTAATTTGTCATTGTTGTCAAAGGGGGAAAACAAAAGAAGACTTAAAATTATGGTATTTCTTTATTTATTTTGTTTTTGATGAATGTTTCCATCAATGATAAAGGCAGAAATTGTTGGAATTTGATTTTGATTATTGTTATTGTCATTAATATTTTTCATTGATGTCAACATATTCATTTGTAGTTCTATATGGCTTTGGTGATCCATAATTAGCGTACTCCAGATGATGTACCATATGTTTCAATCATTGGCCATGATTTTCTAGGTCTCATTCATGTTGTAAAGTAATGAGATACTTTCCTTTGGGTCCAGTTGTATATGGTTATCAATGATTGTGATTCAGAAACATAATATGCATTGTAATGTATAGATATTATTATTTGGCTTTCGATGATGTGATGAGTGGATAGTGTGTTGCATTCAATGAGTTAGTACGGTCCACATTTCATTCCTTCTACTGTGGGAATGTCTTGGTGTGACCTATTTCAAATTGTATGTGGCCAACTTGTAAAATTATAATTAATATTATTCTTGGCCAACATGGATGAATATTGAAGCATGGAATGATATATGTAGAGTATTATTTATGTTCGATGAAGATATAGAAGTGAGAGTGATGTGAACTTGAAGAGAAGATATTCAAACATCATTGTATGTGTCACTGTATGCAACCAATGATATCATATTAATGTTTTCTTTAGTGTTATAGCTGGTGTGAAATATTTCATTATCTAGGGTTTTTCAACACTTTCATCCTAGTTAAAGCCCCTCATGCCACATTTTATATTATCAAATTTTGGTGAACCCAACGTCCTTACATTTTCATTTGGATTTGTTGTCTAGATCTCATTTTTATGCATTGTCTTGTTACATTTAATGAAATTAGAAATATTTTCAAATATATTTCTTCTTATTTTCATGATTATATTTACATGCATTAGCTTATATGTGTAATCATGTACTAACTTGTTCATAGTGAATATTGTTTTGCATAAATTTTATGTATGCTTGCATAGACTTCATCTACAAGAATGCATTTATTACCTTCATTCAATTTTTAAATAATAAATTTATTAGTAATTTATTGTTTAGACATTCCATTTTTACCTTTCTTTGTGGATGAGTTTCATAATCATGAGTCCTAAAAATAACATACATGTGAGAAGAAGTGGTAGACTTACGAGTTCCTTTAAATATATAGATCCTGGTCTTATAATGTATTCCATAGGAATTTAAATTATACAATTATGCCCACCAAAGACATGCCTACTATTTTTGAGAATATATCTTCCCATTCTTCTCATGATGAGGATGAATCATTAACACAAGTGTCTCCTACCCAAGTGAAAAAGTTTTCACATGATTTTGCAAAGCATGAACATTGGTTAAGTCAAGAACATTCTAAAATTAATGCAAACCCCTTCATTCTATGATTTAGGAAGTTGATTCAAAATGATGAACATGGTGTTGATTTATTGCTTGGAATATCCCATCTTATTGGTGAAAATATCAAGTCTATCAAATGTTGTGTCAAGTCCCTTAATATTTATAATCCTAATGTCGATAATTATATTCTAGCATCCTTACCTAAAGTGCCTAGCTATACTTCATCTATCATGACTACATCTATTCAAAATTTCAATCCTACACATGTTAGTCTTGGAGGAATTCATAGTCCTATTATACCTTCGCCCATGAATGTCCCATGTATTTCCTAATCATCATCTATACCCACATACCATAATGTACCACTTATATCCATTTCTAATAACATTACATATCCTTCACTATCTCATGTGTCTAATACCAAAATTTTTGACATAACTAATACAGTAATGATTTGATTACATTATGATTAGTTATTGTGGTGTCATTTATGTCAAGCTTTTACCTACTGGTCCTAGTATGTTGTTGAGTGTAAGTTTTATGAATAAATTTTTGCGATGAGTTTCAATTATTTTGATCCTTATGAGAGGCTTGGGGATGTTTATAAATGTAAAATGTATGACTGCTACTATTGATGTATATCGGTAAGCAAGTTATGATTGGATAAAGGTTGACAATGAAACTGCTAGATCAATCAGTGACAGGTGATAGGTGATTTGATTGGTTTTTCAAATCTATGATGAGGTATGTGGCAATATTATAGGAGAAGGTTAAGGATAGTGTGTATAAGCTATGGATGTGACCGCAACTTATTTGTATGACCAATGGAGAGGTATTGTAGTTACAGAAGTGGTTTTAGGATAAATAACTTATGTTCTTGAGCTACCAATGGTAGGTCTTGCATCAGTGACTGGAATGGAAGAAACGATGATTAAAGGTGTGTTAGTGATGATGTGGTGATGTTTCCTTATGATCATAGGTGATGATCTGGCATTTCAGTGTTTGATTCTAGCATTTCATGAAGATTCTATAAGAAGGTTTTGTTGACTCAAAACATGTTTGACTGTTGTTCTTAATGAATTCATAAGTAAATCTAAGTGTGGATTGATGTGGTATAGAAAAATGGTTTTATACATCAAGATGTGTGTATTGGCACATTGTGCTTAAGCGGGAAGTTTGAAAGTCAAATTATAATATGTTTAGGGAAAGATTAAGGTGGTGGAAGGTTCTAGAGTTTGATGATTAGTATATATGTGATAAAGTTGAAAGAAATGTGTGTTGATCATGGATGGATGATGTGTGTGTGAAGGTGAGATCAAGCTAGGGTAAATTTGATTCTAAAGAGAAGAGATTGTGTGCATTACAACAAATCTAATCAGGAAGACGTGTTTCTATTTACAGATCATTCTACTTGTTGTTCCCTACTAGTTACAGTAGTCAAAATCCCTTAACTGGGTGGATCCTAATAAGTCTTTATTGTAAATCATTTAATAGGGTGGCACATTATCTTGTGTCTTAAGTCCTCTAACAAGGCTACTCCTAATATGGTAAAGCTCCTAACAGGACTAGAGGTAAATCCCTTAACTAGGTGGCACCTAACAGTGTCTTTGTAAACTCCTAACAGGGCTAAGCTCCTCACAGGGTGTACTTCAGAAGAGTGTAAAACTTTGACTTTTCCTCACTGTGACTTTTCCTAATTTGGGTTTTCATGTGAAAAATCTATGTGTCAAGTGTTTCATTTCTTTGTGGATGTATTTATGTGTTTAAAGTTTTCATTTTCTTCCATTAAGTTAATCTTTTGAATGTTGTTATAATGTTTAAAAGTTGTCAATTGGTTGATTACTGATTCACCTCCCCTCTCAATAATCTAATCTTTTAGGACTAACAATTAGTATCAACACTTAGGTCCTCTAGTGTCGTGAATCTTAACATCTTGAGGAAAATATCCAAAGATGATGAGAAAGGAAGGTGCTAAGTTCACAAGGGAGAATTATCCATTATGGTGTGGAAGAATGAAGCTCTATCTGAAAGGTATGGGAAGTCAATATTGGGATCATGTTATTAAAAATTATAATACCCCTGCAAGTACCCTTACTATAGATTATTTGAAGGTACAACAATAGCATACTATAACTATGGAAGCCATTGCTAGTACTCTTTATAATGCAGATTTTATCAATGTTCAAGATCTAGACACTATTCATGACATGTGGGAGAAATTGAAGACAATTTATGGTAGAGATTCACATGTGTATAAGGCTAAGGTGGATAGCCTAAAAGGAAAGTTTTATGATATGAGGATGCAGGAAAGTGAGAACATTGAAGAGTACATTCAAAGGATCAAGGATGTGGTTTCTTCTATCAGAGGTGTTGGTGGAACTCTTGAAGAAGAAGATGTGGTAAGAAAAATACTAAGAACCTTATTACCTCAATATGTGATTAGGTTTTCTTCTATTCAAGAAGTCATATCTTTAGGAAGTGGATCTATTACTCTAGATGCTTTGATAGGAAAATTGACAGCATTTGAGCTAAGTAATTTTGATAATAGTATGCCTAAGGTTGTAGCTGCATTTAAATCATCTATGACTCTTGAACCAACAAGGAAAGGAAGGGAGGTTTCTAATAATTCTTCTACTATGACATTTTACTCTAATTATTTTGAATCAATTTTGTCTAAAGAAAAGGAATAGGAAGAGTTGGAAGATTTACTTGCCAAGAGGCTGCCTAGAGGAAAAGGTAAGTACAAGGGTAAGCTACCCCTTAATTGTTTTTCATGCAAAAATATTGGGCACATTGCTTCTAGGTGTCCTAACAATGACAGGAAAGCAAATCCAAGGAGATTCAAGGAGGAGAGAAAGAAAGCAGGTGTTATTGATGAAGAATCTGGTGGCAATGATAAAGAATAAATTATATTTGTTTTCATTAAGGAAGAACCCTTTGAAGATGATGAGAAAGCATACTTTTGAGCATGAATCACTGTGGAGATTGGGAAATTTCTAGTGGCTTCACTCATCGTATGACTACTGATAGAAGAAATTTCATCAAAATGGAGGAATGTGATGGAGGACCATAAGCTTTGGTAATGATGCTCCTTGTTTAGTAAAAGGAAAAGGATCTATTGCACTAAGTGATAAGACAAATTGTGATGATGTTTATTGGTTTGAAGGTCTGGAGTATAATTTTCTGAGTGTTTCACAGTTGAATAAAAAAAATTATTCATTTGATTTCAATGGAGGTGGGTGCAGGAATCATGGTAAATTGGGAGATCTGATTGCTACCAGTGAACACACCAAAGGTACTTGTTCCATCTGAACACTAGTATTAAAATTTGTTTGATTGCTAAGATTTAGGATAGTTGGTTATGGCACAAAATATTTTGTCATGTTAAATTTGATAGCTTGAATAAAGTAAGTAAAAAGAAATTTTTAAGAGGATTGTCATATCTAGATAAACTAGACAATGTGATGTGTAGGAATGTCAGTTGGAAAAGTTAACTAGCTCTAGTTTTATACGTAATTCATAGTCTTCTAAAAAAAATTTGGATCAAGTGCATACCAATTTGTGTGGTCCTATGAGAACTTGAAGTCACTATGGTGATAAATACTTCATGAAATTTTTTATGATTATTCTAGAATGATGTGAGCTATGTTTCTAAAGGATAAGTTAGAAGGTTTTCATATGTTCAAAATATACAAAGCTTTAGTGGAAAAGGAGACTAGTAAGAACCTAAAGTGCTTGAGATCGGATAGAGGAGGTGAGTTCACTTCATATGAATTTGTTACATATTGTGAGGAACAAGGAATAAAAAGTCAAATGTCAGCTCCTAGATCCCCTCAGCAGAATGGTATTATAGAGAGAAGAAACATATCAATAATTGATTGTGAAAAGAAATTGATGCTTCAAAAGGGTGTGGCACAAATATTTTGGAGGGAAGCTATGAGAAGTGTTTTGTATAGATTGAACTAGGTATAGGTAAAGAAAGGAACAAACAAGACTCCTTATGACCTATGGCATGGTCACTCACCAAATGTGAATTATTTTAAAGTGTTTGGGAGCAGACGTTACATTAAGAGAGATGAAAAAATAGGAAAGTTTGATCCTAAGAGCGATGAAGGGATATTCTTAGGATATTCTACAAAAAGAAAGGCCTACAAGTGTCTGAACAAGAGAACCAACAAGATAGTAGAAAGTGAAAATGTGAGAGTTGTTGAATTCTCTAAGTAGAATGATGAATCTAGCAAGAAGGAACCTGAATACTATCAAGGTTTTCTATATGTACAACCTGTGGAGAAAGATATTGAAAATTGGGATAGACAAGTCAATGATGAGGTACGAGTACAAGTGGTAGAAGAGGCTCCTATATCTTAATCGATGTTGCCAAGGAATGTGAAATTAAATCACTCTATTGATGAAATTATTGGTGATAAGAATGTAGGTGTTTTGACTAGAAGAAAGGAAAGAGAAAGTACATGTTTGCTTTCATATTTGAAGCTAAAACTATGAAATAAGCATTAAAGGATGATGAATGAATGAAAGCTATGGAAGAAGAGTTGGAGAAATTTGAGAAGAATAAAACATTAACATTAGTTTCCAGACCGATGGATAAGAACATGATTGGAACCAAGTGGATTTTCAAGAACAAGATCAATAAGTCAAGGTAAGTTGTGAAAAATAAGGCAAGGCTTGTGTGTAAAGGTTATGCACAAGAGGAAGGTTTGGACTATGGTGAAACATTTGCACCTGTGGCTAGACTTGAAGGTGTGAGGATTCTAATTGCATATGCTTCTTACAAAAAGTTCAAAGTATATAAAATGGATGTCAAGTCAGCATTTCTAAATGGTGTTCTGGAAGAATAAGTGTACATTAAACAAGCTGAAGGTTTTTCTTCATATGAAGGGAAGAACATGGTGTGCAAGTTGCACAAATATTTATATGGATTAAAATAAGCACCAAGGGCATGAGATGAGAGACTGCACTCATATCCTATTCAAATTAGTTTTGATAGAACAAGCGATGATAGTAATGTATATCTTAAAATTGAAGGTGGTAAATTGTTGTTAGATGAATTTTTTGTTGATGACATAATCTTTGGAGGTAATGATGAGATGAGTCTAGATTTTGTTGAGGAGATGAAGAAGGAATATGAGATGTCACTTATTAGAGAAGATATTTTCACAAAGCCATTACCTAAGGATGCATTTTAGTATCTAAGAGGTAGGTTAGGGGTCATTTCCCTACCTGAATTGAACTAGAAGAGATATTGTTGCATTCATCCATTGTATTCATTGAATATCTTATGATTGGATTGATGTTATGAGGATACTCCTAGAGGGAGTAGTCAGTATAGTGAAGAGGAAGAAAATTAAGAAACATGATTAGTAAGATTAATTGAAACCTTTGGCATTGTTGTCAAGGGGGAAGAGAAAGTAAGGTTAAGAGATCAAGAGGAGATAAAGTGAAAGAAAAAGAAGGATGGTGATAGAAATAAGTTCAGTGAAAGAAGTATATGAATAGAATTGGAAACATTTTTGTTTCTGAGGAATATAGATGATTGAGAAGGTAAGAAGATATTTTGTTGTGTTTCTGTCAATTCCAATGGGGGAGATTGATAAAATAACTAATGCAATAATGATTTGATTGCATGACGATCAGTTATTGTTTTGTCATTGATGTCAAGCTTTGACCTAGTGGTCCTAGTATGTTGTTGAATATAAGTTTGATGAATAAAGTGTTTCGATGAGTTTCAGTTATAGTGATCCTTATGAGAGACTTGGGGATATCTTTGAATGTCAAATGTATGACCTCTATTGGTAATGTATATCGGTAAGAAAGTTATGATTGGATAAAGGTTGACAGTGCAACTCCTAGATAAGTCAGCGACATGTGATAGGTGATTTTATTGGTTTGTCAAATCTATGATGAGGTATGTGGAATGGTTATAGGAGAAGGTTAAGGATAGTGTGTAGAAGCTATGGGTGCAACCACAACTTATTTTGATGACCGGTGGAGAGGTATTGCAGTTATAGAAGTGGTTTCAAGATAAAGAACTTATGTTCTTGAGCTACGATGGTGGATCTTGAATCGGTGACCGGAATGGAAGCAGAGGTGACTAAAGGTGTGTTAGTCATGATGTTGTGAAGTGTCCTATTGATCAGAGGTGATGATTTGGCATTTCAGTGTTCGATGCTAGTGTGTCATAAAGATTCTACAAGAAAGGTTTGTTGAGTAAAAAAAATTTGACTATTCTTCATGAATTCATAAGTAAATCTAAGTGTGGATCGACACGGTATAGGAAAATTATTTTGTGCATCGAGATGTGTGTATTGGCACATTGTGCTTTAGAAGGAAGTTTGAAATTCAAATCATAATACGTTTAGGGAAAGATTAAGATGATGGAAGGCTATAGGGTTTGATGAGTAGTATATATGTGATAAAGTTGAAATAATTATGTATTGATCATGGATAGTTGATGTGTGTGTGTGTGAAGGTACGATCAAGCCAGGGTAAGGTTGAGTCTAAAGAGAAGAGATTGTGTGCATTACACCAGATCTGATTTAGCAGACGTGTTTCTATTTACATATCATTCTACATGTTGTTACCTAACAATTGCACCAGTTAAAATACCTTAACTAGGTGGATCCTAATAGGTCTTTATTGTAAATCCTTTAACATGGTGGCACATTTGATGACATGTAACTGATTAAATGTTTGACAATGTTAAGTTGAAGATAATGCAAGGAATTAAATTAGTTAATGGTTTGTATTGTCATTGATGTCAACTTGATATCATCTGTACGGTCGTGTACAAAATGCCAAAGACTTCAGAGAATCAATGGAACAAAGGTTATGCTTTCAGCAATGCATAAAAATCAAGTATTCACTAAGTGAAAGACAACACCGATAGAGTGCACACCATCGGTAAAGGCAAAGAAGAAAAGTCATAGTGATACCTGATGAGAAGAAGACAGTGTTGCCCGACGAAGAAAACCACAGGATGCCCAATGAGCTAAAAATAGAGTTTCCTGATGAACGGAGATCCTAAAGCTAACTAGAAGTCACACCAATGGAACTGATAGTTGTAACCAATGACTAACTAAAGATTTGACTGATGGAATAGAGAGTTCAAAAAATGACAAAATATCTAGCTGGCAAGAGCTAAAGATAGACTTAACTGGTTGCTTTATTTGTTTTATTCAACCAGAGTTAAGTAATTGATTTAAAGCTGATTTGTACAGTTGGCAAGAAGATAACTACGAGATAAATCTAGAGTTATGCTTTAAATCAGACTGGCTGGATTGTTTTTCACGCCAAGAATCAAGAATCAAGAATCAATGAATATTATGTCTATATAAGAGACAAGTTTAATTCATTTCCGTATCACATTAAAAGGGGATTAAGGGGAGTGAATAGAAAGAGGATGCTAAGAAGAAACTGATGAAGAATAACTTCATGCAGTACTGATCAATCAGGTTGAAGGAGAGCTAAGGAATTCTACAGACACCAATGAACAGTGAACACAACATCATAGAGAAGAAAGTATGGAGCACAAAAGAATTGAATTGATACATTAATCAGAGAGGTAATGTACTTAAATAGATCTAAAAATCTGCAATTCAAGTTGCATTAGAAACAGGTCATTTTATTTCAGTTTAACCATTGAAGCATCAAGTCTCTTAATAGAGCAGGACTTAACAATCTTCTATATATTGAGGTACATCCCAAGGATTGCCAAAAAGGTTGATTCATGAAAGTAGCATTGGATATGCCCGATGCCTATTAACGGTCTAAGAGAGAGGCTGATTCAAGGATGGCAGCATTAGATGTCCAATACTAAGTGACAACCTATATGTGTAAAATCCTCTAACAAGGTCACACCTAATAGTGTGTTTGTAACCTTTAACAGGGTTGGCTCTTAACAAGGCTCACTCAGAAGAGTGAAAATTTGGGGTACCGGTCCTAGTGGTTTTTTCCCTTAACATGGTTTCCACGTTAAAATCTATGTGTTATGTGTGTATGTCTTATTGCTTTACTATTTTACATTTTCACATATGCATTTCTGGATTTATCGGTATACTCTACATATTTACTTTATTTTGGTAAATAGTTATATTGCTTATTAGTAATCAAGGAGAATAAGGACAAACAAGGAAAACTAACAGAGAGTTAATCATTATAAGTATTTCATGGCATGCATCTTGTAGGGACATAATAATCTGAGGTTTATTTTATTGGTGGTTAGATTAAGGATAAGTTTTTTAGGCCATTGATTCACCCCCCCACCCCCCCTCTCAGTTATCATGAATAATTGGTATCAGAGCTTGTGTGCTTAGAAGGAAGGTTTCAGGACCTAAGTCAAAGATCACAAGATGAACAAATGAGATGTGCCCAAGTTGAAAAAAGATAATTTTTCTTCATGGAAAAGCAGGATAAGACTCCACTTATCAGGTATTGGCAATGATATTACTCAAGTCCTTGAAACTGAATATGTGTTTCTCACAGGAGCACCAACAGTTGAACAAATGAGAGAGAAGCATGAACATAATGGCATGATGATAGAGCTTGCTTCCTCACTCTTCGATGCTGAATTTGAAGATGTCAAAGAATGAAAAACTGCAAAGAAGATGTGGGACAAATTGAAGCTTGTACATGGTGGTGAAAAAAATGCTTTGAGAGCCAAGGCAAAAAGCCTTAGAGGAAATTTTGATGATCTCAAAATGAAAGAAGGAGAAAACATCACTCAGTACAGCACGAGAATTAAACAGGTAGTCAATTTTATCTGAGGAGTTGGAGGTGTACTGGAAGAAGATATAGTGGTAAGTAAAATTCTAAGAGCCTTACTGCCTGCTTATACTATTAGAGTATCTTCCATTCAAGAAATGAGAGCAGTAGCAAATAGAAATGTTACTCTAGACAGTTTAATTGGAAGACTGATTTCATTTGAGATGAATAACTTCGATAATAGTGTCTTACCAAACATAGAGTCTGAATTTAAAACTTCTATAAGAATAAGTAAATCAAGTCACAAAAACACTATGAGAAAAGATAGTGATAGTGAGAGTGAAGAAGATGATCTTGATGAAATAGAAGCACTTATGGCTAGAAGAATGCAAAGAGGCAAAGGTAAATACAAAGATAAATTACCACTTGTTTGTTTTAATTGCAAACAGATTGGACATTTTGCTTCCAGATGTACTAACAGAAGAAAGGATGACAGAAGTAATGACAGATCTTTTGAGAAGAAGTTTGACAAAGGTGATTACAGAAGCTACCGACAATCAAAAAGAAGAGAAACCCAAGACTATAAGGACAAAGGAAAGAAGGTCAGCTACCTAGCTAAATGCAAGGATGATGATACTGACACCAAATCTGATGAAGACATCGAGATGGCATTTGTGGCTGTAAAGGATGAATCAGATGATGATGAAGAAAGGTATGTAGAAATATCTTGCATATCTATAATTAGAAAAAATGATGTTTGGATCATAGATAGTGGTTGCACTCATCATATGACTGGTGATAAGAAAAATTTTGAGACTTTTGAATACTACAAGGGTGGATCAGTAAGAATGGGAAATGACACACCTTGTCCAGTTGAAGGTAGAGGAACAATAATGTTGAATAACCAAATAAAATGTGAAAATGCTTATTGGGTAAATGGATTGAATTATAATCTATTGAGTGTTTCTTAGTTGAATAATTCAGGTCACAAATTAGCATTTGAAAATAAGAAGGCAAAGATATTCAACAAATTTGGAAATCTGATTGGTACCAGTGAGTAGACAAAAGGTAACTTATTCTATCTGAATGATACTAACTCCACTTTTTTGATTGCTACAAATGAAGACATATGGTTGTGGCATAAAAGACTGTGTCATGTGAACTTTGACAACATGATAAAAATTAGAAAAAAGAGAAATGTCAGAGGCTTACCGACAATGACCAAGCCTGACAACATCGTGTGTAAAAATTGTCAAAAAGGTAAAATGACAAAGTCTAGTTTCAAAAGAAAGACCCATACATGTGATGCAATTCTACAATTAGTCCATGCTGATTTATGTGAACCCATGAGGACAAAGAGTTATTATGCAGATAGATATTTTATTCTCTTTGTTGATGATTACTCTAGAATGATGATATTTATGTTTCTAAAAGATCAATCAGAAGTATTTAAGATGTTTAAATGGTATAAGGCTTTGGTAGAGAAACAAAGTGGTAAGGATCTAAAATGTTTGAGATTAGATAGAGGAGGTGAGTTTATATCAGATGAATTCACTAAATTTTTTTATGAGCATGGTATAAAAAGATAGGTTTCTACACCAAGAACACCACAGAAAAATGGGATTGCTGAGAGAAGGAACAGATCAATAGTTGATTATGCAAGAACACTGATGATAGAGAAAGGTATCACCCAAATCTTCTGGAGGGAATCTGGCAATACTACTATTTACACACTGAATAGAGTACAACTAAAGAAAGACACCAAGAAGACACCTTATGAGCTATGGTATGGATACACACCCAATGTGAGTTATTTCAAAAAAATTGGCAGTCAATGTTATATCTTAAAAGATGATAGAAATGGAAAACTTGACTCCAAGAGTGATGAAGGAAATTTTCTAGGGTATTCTACCAAGAGAAAGGCTTACAAATGTCTAAACAAAGGCTCTAACAAAATTATTGAAAGTGCAAATGTAAAGATAGATAAATTTGTAGAGAAGAATGAACAGGAAAGCACTAAAGAACTAGAGGAATAAAATAAGTTCACTTACATAGAGGAACCTGAGACTCTACCCTACCAACAATGTAGAGCCCCTAAGCTACAAATCATTTCTCCCGAGCATCAGGCTACAAATACCGATGGTCAGGCTAATGATCAAGATAATGTGTAAGGTGATGAAGAACAAAATGAAGATCAAAATTATGATCAAACTGATAGACAAAGAACTATACCTATACTTGAAAGATATGTAAGAAGGAACCATCCAGAGGTCTAGATCATAGGAGATAAGAAATTTGGTACAAGAACAAGAAGTCTTTAAACTCAAATTGTTTAATTTGTGAGTTTGAGCCAAAATCTGTCAATGCTGCACTAGATAATGAGGAATGGATAAGTGCTATGAATGATGAGATTGAGCAGATTGAGAAGAAAAAAACAT
>MU224881.1:1635355-1658820 GCA_018584345.1 Thuja plicata | reverse complement strand
TAAGGCTCAAACCTTAGGAAATATTGAATTGATTATGATTTGATCAAGGAAATTGATATAATTGATATTGTTGATATTTGAAAATATTGATTCAAGGATTTGATAAATTGAGAAATGGGGCCCAAAGCCTAGGCGACCATTTTAGGGTGCATACAATAAGAATGTGTGATGTGCTTCAAGGCATGAGAGTTGCTGAAGATGAAAAAAGAAATGTTGAAACTACAAAGAATAATGTTGAAGAACTAATCAAAGAAAAGGATATTATACTTCAATTATTGACACATGAGAACCATGAACTGAATGAACAACTAAGTGACACCAGTGATGAAAACTTACAAATGTGTGCTGAAAATGAAACACTAAGATAGGAGAATGAACAACTGAAAGAATACTTGAATATTGAGAGAGAGAGAGAGAGAGAGAGACAAATGAAAAACTTAAGCAATAAGAACAAATCCTATAGAAAATCAATGAGAAATTGAAGATTCAAAGGTGACCTAGAGATACTTCTAGCCTGGGATATACTAGTGACAGCAAATTAGAAAAAGGAGAATCATCCAACTCTGGTGCTGAGAAAAAATCAAATATTTCTAAGGTTTATACAATTCTACAAGGTAAGAATCCTACTAAATCCACTTATTACAATTATGGAAATCCTGGACACACTGCTAATGTATGTAGAAGCAAACCGGTGAATGTTCCAAGAACTACTCATTTTGATGGTATTGTTACAATTGCAATAAGTATGGTTATCAAGCTTATGAGTGCAGATCAAGGACTAGTAGTAGATCATTTAAAAATATTTTTAATGGCTACTGTTATACATGCAAAAAATTTGGACACAAAGTACAACATTGTGTTGGAAATACAATTTTGGGAAAGCAAGATACTGAGAGGGAGGGTGAATCAGATCTTGAACTTTAATCACTTTAAAACAAACTGATTCACAAACATATAAATATGTAATTGATCCAACATCTAGTAGCATCCATGATAGTAAATGAATAACACAATACACAGAATTTGGTAACCCAAAAACCCAAAAAGGTAAAACTGGGGTGGGGATGACAACCACAAATTCTTCACTACTGCAAAAATAAAGTGTGCATGTTAAGGATACAAAATTTTGATTACAATATGCAATCTACCTGGTTAAAGGTATGTCTGGTTAAGAGCTTTAGATCATTACAATCTACCTTGTAAAATAATTTCAACTTATAGTAAAGTAAAAACTCTTCTAAGAGATTTAGTAAGGTCTACTAGAACCACTCTATTAAGATATTTCACCTAGTACACTTGTTAGCATATCTCAAGTACTGATCCTTCGATGTGCACTTGATGCTGATAACGGATCTCCTCTTTACAATACCTTTTATGATCTTATAATATGATATGTCTTTACTCTGTTGTTCACTGCTCTGTCACTCTTCAAGATCTATGCTTCCTTCACAAAATAACCCTCTGCACATCTCTAATGAATGCACACCCTTATTCTCTACATAAAAAATTAGGGTAAGAAGTAATCTTATATATCTTTACAAATCTGGCAACGAGATTTAGATCAATGACCAAGATCTAATACTTATGCCTCCAAGGCATTCCAATTTTTTGATTGGCTTCATGCCACGCATAGGATAAAACAATTAAATGTATAATTAACTCCGTAGAGAATATTAAATGCTCACATATGTCAGCCCAAAACTCTCATAAGTCAGCCAAAACATTTTACCTTAAAGATTATGGCATTTCTGACAAGTATGTCAAAATTGTCTTGCTCGGCACTTAAGTCTCTTGTTGCTTGGCACGGACTTGTCAGGTAGCTTGACATCTATGATATGTTCTTCTCGGCAATGAATTTTTGGGTGGCTCGGCCTATACTATTTTAGCTCATCCATAGTGGTAGCTAACCAAAACTACCTAAATAAATGACAGTGTGGACACTAAATAATTAACAAAAACTAAGAGATTAATAATCTCCCCCTTTGATATTTAGTGGAAAAAACACTTATCCTTTCATTTACATCCACAAAAATACCTAAGTACATACAGTACTCCCTCTTTGATTATACACCATATTTTATAGATTATATACATGCCTTCAACAAAAAATAATATTATACCTTCAGCTCATTTGTTCCTTCCTTTCCTGATTCCCCCTTGTTTTTGTCACTGATAGTTGGAGGGGTTAAGTTGTACTTATCCAAAAACTATTTATGAAGTTTTAGAATTAATGAAAATGAAGTGTCCCAACTATCTTTAACAAACTTCATAACTCCCAACTTAACTTCTAGCTCAGCATCTAGACTTACCAAACTTTCTGTAGTAGAGAGATGGGAGTCTCTCTTTACCAATTCTCTTGTAGTTGTAAGGTCTTTCTACATAACCTCCAGATGAGGTATCAGATTAGCTTGAATCGTAATCAATTTGGCCCTAATTCAGCCATCTTCAGCCATAATCTCAGATAACCTCCTTTGTGTATGAGTTAACTTACTGAAATGAATGGAGCTAGAGCTAGCATCCATTCTCAGTGAGTTTGTAGCTGACTTCATATCCAGATGCAATTTCTCAATTAACTGCAGATTTTATTTTGTAAATAATGATTCATCACATAGTCTCTTATACAAAGAAAATACATTGTTTGCAACTTCTTCTATAATTTCAATGAGAGAGGAAATTTCAACCTATTTTGTAGCTATCTCAGCAGATATCTTTTCCAGTACTTTGTTCTCAAACTTTCTCTCAGACCATTGCAATAGTTTGTCATTTGCCTTTATATTATCATCAGTCACCTTTTATACAATGTGAACTAGTTGTTCTAGTATAGGTGCCTGGTCATTTACATCATCCATATCAAAATATTTTACAAAAATATCTTTGATGTCATGCAGAACTTGCTTCTACTTCTGTTCTCTCTTCATTTCTTCCTGTCTCTTCTTCCTCTTCAAAAGTTCTTGAAGGGTCTGAATATGCTCATATGAAAAACTCTCAGGATCCCATTTAGGATTCACAATGACTTCATCTAATGTGACATTTAGCCCTGGTGACTTCTTCTTATTTAGCTTCCTCCTTTTGGGCTTAGGTGAGCTGTCAATCGGCTCAGTTTCAATGATTTCCTTTCCTTTGTTAGTAAGCACTTCGGTTGCTAACTTTGTGTTAATCAAGATTTCCTGCTGGTCAGGTACATTCCCCATTTTGGGTCTAATGGGGGTAGATGAAGTAGAGTGTGGTAGATTTACCAAAACTTGGATAGCCTCTTGTTCTTTAGGCTTGTCTCCACTTTCTTCCATTTTGTCTCTGTTGTCTAACAATGTCTGAGAAACCTCTAAAATAGGTGGATTTTTAGTTTTTACCTCTTGATCTTCTGTCTTTTCTTTCTCGGCTCCTTTCTCTTCATCATTCTCTTCATCAACCTTAGTAGCCTTGATAGGTGATTTTATAATTGTGTCTATCGGCTCATCCTGATCCTCGGCATCCATATTGCTAATATTGTCTAGTGTAGTGTCAATGGGACTATCCATTGTTAAGTCTACAATTTTCTCTATGCCTATTTCTTTTGATGGTCCAGACCCTATTTCTGCTTGTTAGTGGTGGTCTGCTCAGAGGTTCCTTCATCTATTTTCTTCTCTTTTGGGACCTACAACCCAAAAATCTCTTTCCAAACCCGAGTACTTTGTTGTACTACTTCAATATCATTCTTTAAAATTGCATAAGCTCTATGTTTAGGTACAAACTTTTTCTTATATTGATCAACAAATTTTTCTTTTTGTTTCTTTGTCAAGTGTGGGATGACTCTATCCAAAGCTGCTTCCCTAATTTTCCTTTCAGTCATCAATGCAAATTCCCATTTACTAGATAAGAAATCATAAATTTTTGTAGGGACATTATTCCCTATCTCTATAGGTGTCCATTTGGATGTACTCATCATGTCTAATAGAGCTTGCTATAACTTGACCTTATTCTCTATACTTTGCTTTTCATATTTGACAAATTTAAATCCAGATAACCCAGTTGAACTTCTAATGTTCTTGCATACCTCATTAATGTCTATAGAATGTTTGAACGATGTTGTAGGTATGTTTCTCGGCACATCAATGTTTGTTTCCTCATCTTCTTCATCACTCAAGATTAGTCTCCTTTTCCTTGGTCTTTTGGCAGAAATGCTCAGTACAGCTTTGGTTTTTACTTGTTTCTTTATCCATGAGCTTCTCTTGATAGAATTCTTCCTTGTGTATATGAATGTTTTCACCACAGGAGCTAAAATAGTTGATGCCCTAGTCCTTGGTCTGTTTGTAGTAGGAAGGGTAGCCTAAGTTTTAACTTTGGTTGCCTTGGAAACCATTGTCTGTTTCCCTTTCCCCTTAACAACTACTTCCTCTTCAGACTCAATTTCTTCTTCTCCTTCACTAGATATGTCCTCTCCTTGTCCAGTAGTTAAGCCTAGAGAATCATCCTCTACTTCCTCATCACTTGTAATGCCAACCATCTTTTTCAGATTCTTGAAAATATTTTCCCTATTCCTTTCCATGGTTCCAGCCTTTAGGTTCATAGAAATTTTGGCCTTGGCTTCTTCATAATTACCAAAATGTTTAACAGTATTGTCAATTTCTTCCACTAGTAAATTTTTTATGGCTGCAGATGTGTCATCTATATTTACTTCATAAGGCAATGGCCTTAACCATGATACCCTAGGTACTACAACCTAAACATAAGTGTAATCTATGTCTACCAGAAAGCACACATCCTCATAATGTTGTTCCACTAATGAACTAGGAATTCTTCTTCTTAGTCTCATACTTTTCTTGAACTCCACAAAGTATGTTCCCATTACATTATCAAAATTATCACCTAACTGTTGAATCAGTACATTTATCTGTTGGGAGATAGGTCTATTTTTTTTCCATACTATGTCTCCAAAGGTAGGAAAAGTCTTCTTAACATAGAAAAATATGCATACAAGCAAGGATCCGAACTTACATATAGAATTATTTGCTTTCCTAATTGATGCAAGGTTCTCGACAAGTTGTGTTAGCTGTAGCTCAGCCAGGTCATATGTGTGATCCTTCTTGATGATTTTCCATGCTTGTTCTACTGCAATGCAAGGCACACTGTCCAGTCGGCTTGACTGCTAGAACTTGTGAGCTATAACCCTTACTGAAAAATCAAGTTCCAAGTCTTCGATGGTGGAAATTGTCATTCCTCTCTTGTTCCAGATAGCTTTAGTGACCTTCTCTATGTCTTCTTTACTCTGGAATTTCATGGTCCTTTTCCTATTGATAGTAGGGTAACCAGTTACACGATGTATGATATCATTGGTAATCTTTACTAGACCATTCTCCAACCAAATTCTCATGTCGTGTACACTGCTAAGAACAATTTTGATCCATTCTTCCCTAAAATTCCTTGGAAAATCTAGGGCTTGAGTTAACCCTCGCTCGGCTAGATGATTGTGTTTGGGTTTTAGAGCTTCATTTATACATAGTTTCCAGTAGGATTCCCTCAGCTCGTGGTCTCCAACTTCACTGATTTTACACATGTAACATGCCCTAATGTCATGAATCATAAGTACCTTTGGAGGGATCAAAGATAGGGCTCTAGTTAGATCACCCTTGATAGCATTCTCAGGAACGGCTCAAAAGTTGGTAGGTGCACAGATGTCGCTCCTCACCAATTGAACTTCTCTCAATTCCTTCTCCATTCCCTTAACTGGTGTAGATGAACTAGTGGCCATGATTTTAAGATAAAAGGGTTTCAAAGATGAAACAAAGTACCTCGGCAACTGTCAAAGTTCACACTTTTGCTGAATGGTCAATGGCACGCTATAGAATTCTTCAAAAATCTCTGCTAAAATCAAGTTCATCAATGCTTCAACACTTCAAGAAATCTCAAATTTCAAGGTGAAATGAATCGTTAACTATTCATTCCTTTATAGGCTTCGAGGTAGGTTTGCAATAAAAATTTTGTATGTTGGAGCTAGTGCAAAATAGTTGTCCTTAGCTGACTTTGACAATCTCTCAGTTGCAACCCAAACTAGCTCAACACATATACCGACAAGCTCAGTCTTAGTATAATATTGATGCTTGGCACCTCTAGTGTTTAATTGACTTTGCTTGGTACTTTATCTTTAAAATATGTCCTGATGCATCTTATCATATGCAGATATGGACTTTGGCATAGTATATGTTAGGAACTGATGTAAGATATGAAATTTTAAATGCATTTCCTTACATGCCTCTTTTGCTTAGTTTGAGATGGTGTGATCACCTGATCCATTGAATTGGGTGGCCTCGGCTTCAATATTTTCACTGTTGCTCAGTTCTATTTTCCTTACCCATGTCTGGTTCATCTATGTTCTAATTTCATCAACAGTAGGAGCAAGTACTCATGTCTTGCAATCTCTCTTAGTATGACCAATTTTCAAACAACTAAAACAAACTAGGCTTCCAGTCATCCAACTTTTAGATCTTCCTCTGAAATGATTCTTTATGCAGTCTTCAGGTGCATTTCCATACTCTTCATAGTAATGACAACTTTTCCTTGTGTTATAATCCCAATTTTAAGTGTTGCCTTTTCTTGGTGCTTTAGCTTGTATCTTTTATGTCCATTTTTGTTTAGCATTTGATCTGCAATCTTGTGCCTTATGTCCAAATTTTTGATAGTTGTAACAATATCCATTGATTCTTGATGTGGAAGGTGCATCATTTTCCTTGGCCCAATATTCATGTTCTTTATGTCCAAACTTCTTACAGTTAAAGCAATAACCATTGAACTTGGGTTTAGGATTGGACTTACCATTCTTGCTTCAGAAGATGTTTGTTGTATGTCCTGATTTTCCACAGTGATGGCATACAGGTTTGTTGTTCTTTAACTTTGTATTCCTTTTTTTTCCAGTCTTAGATGATTCTCCTTTCTCAGTAGATGTCTTTTGTTCAGTGTGACCTAATCTAGAAGAATCTTTTGATCTCCTTGATGCTTCCATCAAGTTCTTGAAATGAGTCAAAGCTTCATTAGGTTTATTCAACCTTTCATTCAATTCTTTCTCAGATCTCAATTCATCCTTCAATTGATGGTTCTCATATCTTAGATTCATTATTTCCATGTCTTTCCTACTGATCTCCTGATTTGCAAGTAGCAGTTGATTTTCAATGTCAACCTAATTGTTTGTCATCATTTGTACATCATGTGTCCTTTCATCAAGTCTAATAGTCATCATTCTTTTATCTTATTTAGCCATAGCTTTGTCATCTTCAGCTTTCTTCTTTTGTTTCACTACTTCACATAGTCTTACTGTCTACATTTCTTGTTCTCTTTTCAGGTTCCTGACTTCTTCACATAGTGCATTATTCCTTTCCAGTAGATCTACAATTGTTGCATCACTCTTAGTAGAATCTCCATTCTAAAATAGATTTGTAGTGTCTTCTTCCTGATAATGAGTATCATTCATTTGTTTGGCCAAATCTTTCCTAGATGTCAATGACTTCTTCAATTCTTGTCTAGCTGTCTCAAGCTAATGTAAAGCTAGCTGAATTTCAATCTTCTGATTCTCAATTACTTTACCCAATCTATAATCTCCATCTCTAGATCTCTACTCTCAAGCTGATTAAAAATTCTTATAGGAGAATGAAGCTATGATACCAATTGTTAGAAATACAATATTGGGAAAGCAAGATACTGAATAGGGGGGTGAATCAGATCTTGAACTTTAATCACTTTAAAACAAACTGATCCACAAACATATAAATATGTAATTTTTCTAACATCTAGTAGCATCCATGACAGTAAATGAATAGCACAATACACATAATTTGGTAACCCAGAAACCCAAATAGGTAAAATTGGGGTGGGGATGACACCCAAAAATTCTTCACTACTGCAGCAATAAAGTTTACCTATTAGGGCTACAAAATTTTGATTACAATATGAAATCTACTTGGTTAAAGGTCTACCCAATTAAGAGCTTTAGATCATTACAATCAACCTTATGAAAGGATTTCAACTTACAGTAAAGTAAGCACTCTGCTAAGAGATTTAGTAAGGTCTGCTAGAACCACTCTATTAAGAGATTTCACCTGGTACACTTGTTAGAATGTCTCAAGTATTGATCCTTCGATGTGCACTTGATGCTGATAACGGATCTCCTCTTTACAATACCTTTTCTGATCTTATAATCTGATATGTCTTTACTCTGTTGTTCACTGCTCTGTCACTCTTCAAGATCTATGCTTCCTTCACAAAATAACCCTCTGCACATCTCTAATGAATGCACACCCTTCTTCTCTACATAAAAAATTAGGGTAAGAACAATCTTATATATCTTTACGAATCTGGCAACAAGATTTAGATCAACGACCAAGATCTAATACTTATGCCTCCAAGGCATTCCAATTTTCTGATTGGCTTCATGTAACGCATAGGATAAAACAATTAAATGCATAATTAACTCCGTAGAGAATATTAAATGCTCACATATGTCAACCTAAAACTCTCATAAGCCGGCCAAAACATTTAACCTTAAAGATTGTGACATTTCTGACAAGTATGTCAAAACTGTCTTGCTCGGCACTTAAGTCTCCTGTTGCTCAACATGAACTTGCCGGGTAGCTCGACATCTATGATCTATTCTGCTTAGTAATGACTTGCTAGGTGGCTCGGCCTATACTATTTTAGCTCAGCCACAGTGGTAGCCAACCAAAATTGCCTGAATAAATGACTAAGTGTGGACACTAAATAATCAACAAAAACTTAGATATTAACACATTGTAGATCAAGGTAAGACATTGTAGATACAGGAACCGGTCACCAAGCAATGAAGATGGGAAAGGTAAAAGGATTGTTAATGTTGAAGAAGTGAGGACTGGGATTAAAAAGGTATGGGTGAAGAAGGAATAAAGAAAAGAGGATGTCAATGCATTAGCGGGTAACCCACCATCCTATGGCTAAGGATATTCATCCTTAAACTAAGCAAGTAAGTTTTTCTTAGGGGATGAATTTCATTGATATATCTAATCGGGTGCTTATAATGATGAGCGGTAATATACATTTGCATAGTGAGATGCATTGATGTTAATTTTGATGAATTACATAGAGATGAGTTGTTATGAATCACTGATTCTATACTTTGCAAAAAATTATGTATTAATGCTACATTTGGCATTAACCAGTGGAAGTTTTAATCGGTAGAATGATATTGGTGTACTACATTTAATGTTTTGTTCCAACTAGCCGTTGGATAAATTTTTGGGAAAATAAATTCTAGACAAACCTATTCATTATTTAACTTGCATTTAACTATTTGAGCTAATCACTTATAGATAATTTAACTGTGAATTCAAAATCCCTAACTGAGATAGTTAGCAGAGCGGTGATAAATTGTGAAGGAATTTGGTGTGATCGAGTTACAAAGAAAAAAGCTATGAATTACTATGACATCAAGGATTTCTATACCTAAATTGATCGAGATAAAAAAAGGAGGTAGAACCAGAACATAAGCTACACCCGTTGAAGGCAACAAAAGTTGACAATCGGTGCCCTATCCCTACTTCCACTTTGTGTTCTTGTGATTGAAGATGTAAGAACATTTATCCATTGCAATATTGATGAGTTAGGTAATGAGAAAATACAGAAGGAATACTTAGCAATGTGCAACAATGGAGAACTTAAAGATGACTTCAAACATCTTCAAACAAAGGGTTTGACACACATTTTGGACATACCAAAGATCTTCAAGGAGGAATGGACTCGATATGTCTTGATTCATTTTTACGATCAATTCATATGGCTTGAGGAACCAATCAAGATCACCAAGGAGTTAATTTATTTGATAACAAGTTTCTTAGCAAAATGGGCACCCTGCACCCTAAGGCAAATATCCACAAATATGGTAGCACAACCTACTAATTCCAAACAAGATCATAGATAAATGACTATAGATGACATTGAAGATCAAGAGGTTTGATGTGCAGTAATGATTGTCGGTTACAAGGTCTATCAATCAAGTTGGTTCAATAGGGTGCCCTATGGTGCTATTCACGCCACTTAATGAATAGTAAAGGAAGGAACTAGATATGACCTAGCTGAAATGGTGAGATCACATCTTTTGGAAAACTTGAAGAGGATTCAAACTGATAAGAAGCAATCAATAAAGTTTTGATCACTTTTGGTATGTATGTTCTTCTATTTTCAAATCTTTGTCCCTTGTAAAGGAGTAGTAACTAGGAAGACAGATAGACCAACTTTATACCAAATCAATGAGTACATAGGTGAACTAGGTAATAACCTAAACAATGTTATATGGGGATATTTTAAGGACTTGCGGGATAGAATGCACAAAAGGTATAGGATACCTCCACACATTATGGAGAAGTATAGAGATATTGTTTGTTTTGTAGTTAATACTGACGCTTGTAAGATTCAAGTGGTAGATCCCCAAATTTAATGGATACCTAAGATGGGATATGAAACTCATGAATATTTTTTAACCTTGAACATTTAAGATTTATTAAAGCTACCGATCAACACGAAATAAAAGAGGTATGACACTTTTGAGGAGGCTTATGAAAGAATCACCTTGCAACTCAAAAAGCCTAGAATAGAGAGAAAAGAAAAGAAGATCATAAGTCAATTGGAAGAGAATATTGTCACTGGTGAAGGTAGTAGTTCTACAAGTGAGAGATAGAACAGAATTTCAGGTTCTTATGCTAAGAGAAAAGGAATCAAGAAGACACTCAAAGTAAGACTCCAGAATAACCATTGGTAGATGAGTCTGGTATGGAAAAGAGCGATGAAGTTAAATCTTCTGATCCTATGTCACCCGAGGCATCTCAACCTGTCAAGATAAAAACATAATTAAAAAGGAAAACTTGAGGACATTCAAATCCCTCTCCTAGAAATAAGAAGAAGACAAAAGTAGACACTGAGAAAACTGATTCAGAGAAGGAAATCACTAACATGGGGAAGTCTGGAAAGACAAAATTTAATATTCCTAAGAGTGCAACAGAATTTTCTAATGCATTAAAAGAACATGGAGTCATAGGTAATATCAATAACTTTAAACTCTCTAATTTATGTGATGAAGAAAAGAAAATTTGAATATGTTATTGTATTTCATTTTCATAAATTCATCAGAACACCTAGTCAAATCAAAATCATATTGTTGATGAACTGTATGAAGCAATTAATGTCATATGGGAGTCTGTAGCTGAAACTAAAAAGGGGATAAGAGAAATGACACTTCTCTATACTATGACACATTTGAAAATAAAGGAAATGAATGAAGCACTTGAAAAATATAAATTCAAATTCAGTATTGGTCATAGGAATGCTAAACTACTACCTGGGAAGGAGAAAGAAGTTGAAGAAGAGAAAGTGGTGATATGGAAATGGGTAATCAACATGGATCAACCATAGGTAACAGATATAGTAGGTACATCTCAATTGGACAATACTTTTATTGTGAAAGATTTAATAGGATATGTGTTAGGTAGCATTCCAGATATGGTTACCCATATAGATCTAACAAAAGATTCTGTTGATGATGTTATGGTTGATGATATCAATGAGAATACCAACTCTCCTATGGTTGGAGATGAAGTTGAAGATGTACCACTTCACTCTCCACTTGATGTAAATATTTTTGAGATCAATGATGATATAGTTGATACATAAGAAAACAAGGTCAATGAGGTAGAAAAGAGCAAGGAAACAGAACAGGTAACTGAGACCACTGAACAACCAAAGGATGCAATAGAATAGGTAAAGGATACAAAACAATATGAACAATAGCAAGATCAATAACAAGATAAAGAGACAAACAAGGAAACAAGTAACACTGGTATAGGTGAGAAAATAAATAAAGATGTAGTTGATACACCAAAGAATAACTCCCCTAGTGACTCACAAACAACCGCTGAGGATATCAGTGAGAACAAGAAGAGAAAGAGAATGGAAGAAGATGAAGAAGAAGATGATGAAGAAGAAGAGGAATAAGATGATCCATAATTTTCTATTTTGAAGAAGGATGTTAATAAGTTAAAACCAAAAGAACAAATAGTATTTTCAAAGAAGCTAGCAGAAAAAGCTGAAAAGAATAGAGTAAAGCAGAAGAAGTTCAAGAAGAAAATACTAAGGAAACTAGTTTCTATACTTGATGATCTAGTTCTTGATGTAGAACTTGATGAAGAATCATCTATGATTGATCAACTCAAAACCTTAGTTGATGCAATTACTATTTTAGATCATGACATGGAAGAGGAAATGATCAAATGAGTAAAGAAGAGATTAGAGAAGGAGATGATGGAGAATCTACTGAAGAATATTTCTCTTGAGAAAGTTTCATTGCTTGAACTGGTTAAGGAACTCAAGGAATAATTACTTGAAGTTGGAAAAAGATTCAATAAGATAGCTATTTTGACCAACTTCACTACAGAGATTAAGGCAAAGAAGGAAGAGATGGAAATAGATTTGGCTACACTTGTCAACTAATTGGACCCATTAAACAGTTCCATGATGGATCATACTACAAAGCTAAAAGAATTGACACACAAGGAAATGGAACTTAAGGGAGAAGAGGACATGCTAAGGATGACATTGCTGGAATTACAAGGATTTCTAAATCTACACATGGACATTATCCAAGCATATATTGAAAAAGCTAAAGTACTGATAGGTACTCCTGAAATGAGTACAACTGATATTATAGAGGATCTGGCTTCAAGATTAAATGGTCATCACATTTCCCTGACAATACTAAAAGAGTCATGGGAACATTTTATTTCCATAGCAAAGGTACATTTCAAGACTGTATTTGACAAATTGTAAGGTATGAATAGCCTTGTACATACATTTTTTATCATAGTCTTTTGAATTATTGTCAATAAGGGGGAGTATATGGTAGAACACAAAAAGAGCAAGTATAAAGAGTATGTAGTCTATGGTACAAAAAGAGAAGTTATAGATTTAGGGGGAGTAGAGGTAGTTTTGAAGTAATTTTCACAACTTTTTTTCATAAATGCCAAAGGGAAAGAATGTTGATATCAAAATACTGGTAGATGGCATTGATGTTGATATTACGGAGTATGGTTGTCATTTATGGAAAACCATTACATAGGTAAGAAATTTGTGTGTAAGTAAATGAAGTTATACCAACCGGTACATAGTAATATCCAATCAGTAAAGAGAAGTTAAGTCAGAAAGGTAACAGGTGAAGGACATATCAGTTAAGGAAGACAAGTTCTCTATCAGTACATTGAAAGGTATAAAGACAACAGGTATACTAAGATTTGTGACCTTGACTCTTAGGTCATACTAGTAAAGGCATAAGTGAAGATACCACCAACCGACGAGTTTAGTGAATAGGTAAAACTAATGGTTATTGAACAGTTTTGATCAATTGGCTAAATTGGTTATGACAGTAGATGATTCAATGAATCTAGACAACATGAAAAATGTAGTACATTGTTTAAAGAGTTGAATAAGTCAATTCTTAGGTAGTTGTGCATAGATTTGATTATGAATCCAAGGCATATTTTGGCTAATAATATTGAAAGAATATTTCACATTGGAGACAACAACTAGAAATTTTTTATGGATGATAGGGTAAGGATTTAATGTTTCTATTGAAAAATATATTTTGAGGGAAACAGAAATCCTAATTAGGTTTACAATCAAAGGTAAAATTCTATAAGATGATATCTTCTGATAGAGTTATGTTGTTGAAGAAAAGTTGAAGTGTTGTTGAAAAGTAATATCTTGGATAGTTATTGCAAAGCCATTTTCACAAAAGATTCAGGATCGGATTCAAAACAAGAATAGAGCATCAAAGGATCTTATTAGAATTTAGGATTTTATATCATAGGTCAACTTTTATTGTTGTATTCCTAATAGTTTCAACAAGTTAAAATCCCTTAACTGGGTAGTCACTTACAAGAATTTATTGTAAATCTCTTAACAGGGTGAACACTGTAATAATGGGATTAAATCCTTTAACAATGTAGTCTATAATATGACTGTAGATACTTCTAACAAGGTATTAGTCACTCCTAATAGAGTGAGTCACCTAGAAAGTGACACATTGTAAGCTCCTAAAAGAGCACTATTTTCTACTACAGTGAGAAGATTGTGGGTTTCATCCCACCATGGTTTTTCCCTCTAACCAAAGGTTGCCATGATCAAAATCTGAGTGTTATGTGTGTGGATGTGTTGTCATTTCATTCATTGCACTTTTACTTTAAATTTAAAGTTATATGTTTCATAGTTTGGAAGTGTATGTGGTAAATTTGGCCTTGTTAACTCACCATACACTTCAACATCGTCCTTCTTCACCAGGTACACACAAGAATGAATATGAGATTATTCATCTTGTCTACCTGCATGATTCAACCTATTGCCTTCTATCCAAACAGGGTTTTCAAAATTGCTCTCAGAATGAGAGTCTCACAAACATGGACCAATCTAGGAACGAAGGATTTATCTCCATGAATGCAATACAATGCAAGATTATTCTAAGAAATGAAAGATGTGAGATTAATCTAAGACATGATTTCAATGCAATTATTCTAGGAATTGAAGCTATTCTATTGCAATAATGAAATTATTCTATATGAGATATCAAGAAATGTGACAATAATTCAGTATTCTAACAATGCATAAAAATGGGTGGAGTTTGAATGAGGAATGAGAGTTCTTTTATAGACTCAGAGATTGTTCAGAGTAGAAACTTTCCTTTTTGAAATAAAATAGATAGAAAAGCCAGTTTGAATTAGAAAGCTTTATTCAAAAGAATACAATAAATTGTTTTCTTGCTGCTTTGGTTGTTTTCTTTCTTTGATTTAATTATGTTTTATTTGAATTAAATTGTTTTCTTTCTCTTTAAAGCACAATTAATTCAAAGATTCTATTTTTGAATAAAAGAAAGATTTTTCAGAGATTATCCAATTAATTAAATAAATATGACCTCATAATTGCTTTTTCTCAATTATTTGAATAATTAAATTCAATTATTGAAATGAGGATATTTATCTAACAATTAAATATTATTTAATTCATTTTTCATGTGTCTTAGCTAAAGAGGGTGAATTTAATTTAATTAAAGTGCTAGGACTAAATTAATTAAATTAATTTGATCATAAGGTTTGTTTAGCCAAATATGTATTTAGGAATTAAATATGATGTATGATTAATGCAAATTTAGGATTTTCTGCATTTGACACTTAGGTCGAGTAGAGTCAGTCAAAACTCAGAATTTCCTAGTACAATAGGACTTTGATGATCTAGAAGAGTGACAAATGCAACAAAATTGGTTAGGGTTACAAGATGCCAATTTTGGGGTGTTACATTTTGCCCCTCTTTGAATAGATGTGCGAGCAGCGCATTGACTCAAAGAATAGTCTGATGTTTGAAGTACAGAAGAACAGACTTGAAAATTGATGATGCAAAGATTTTAGAGCCATCTCCAGAACAGAGCTTGACTCTTCAAAGTCTAGGTTAGGTTCCCAAGACGCCGGTCAAGTAGAGTTTTTGAGGGTCATCTTCAGAACAAAGCTTGATCCTCAAGGATCTGGGATAGAATGCCCTGATACCTAATAGATTGATATCTTTCACAAGACTATCCTCAGAATGAGGCTCAACCTTCAGGAGTCAGGGTTAGAATGCCCTGATACCTGTCCATAAAGAACATAGTCAAATACAGATTTTAGGACTATCTTCAAAATGAAGATTAGTCCCCAAATATCTAGGTTATATTTCCAAGACACTGGTTAGATTGACATCTTTCACAAAGCTATCCCCAGAATGAGGCTTAACCTTCAGGAGTCAGGGTTAGATTGCCTCGATACCTATCTCAAAGGATAGTAAATAGAGGTTCAGAATCATCTCTAGAATGAAGCTTGATTATTAGGAGTCAGGGTTAGATTTCCTTGATACCTGTCCCAAAAAGATAGTTTTCGAGAACCATCTCCAGAATGGAGCTTGATCCTCGAGAATCTGAGTTAGATTTCTCAGATACTTAAAAGATGACAAGATGTAAGGAAAAAATATGCCCTTATTGATTGTGGAGTATCCAGTTTTGACTGTGAGGTACAAAAAACTGAACATGCCCCAAGTGATGAGATGCCCCTAGCAATGAGGACTTTTGAAAATCAGATCAGATTGATTGAAATAGATTTAATGATGTAATCATCCTGCCCCCTCAGGAGAAAAATAGAAAGATGACACATCATATTCATGATGGAGAGCAAAAAATCACAGATAGATGTTGATTTAGAGATCAAGAAGAACTCAGAATATATTACTGAAGAATTTAGAAGATTCAGAATCGATTTTGAGTGATTTCGAGGTCTGGTTGACCAAGTTTGACTAGGGTTGAATTTTGAGGAAAAAAGTCAAATGTTTGAGAAAAAGATGATATGATATGATTCTGACAAGAAAGTGACATCACAAAGTCAACTGCACAAGCGTCTGATCACGTCAGTCGCAAAAATTTTAAAATGCAATTTTGAGTGATATAGAAGTGTCAGATTTCGATTTCGATCCCGAAAATGGGTTGAGCATATACCTGAAGATAGAGAGCGAGGATCAAAAACTTGGTCAGTCATGATGAAACCAAGACTCTAAAGAACTCCCCTATATATGAACCCAGGAGAATGCAAAGAAGAGAACACTGAATTGCTGCCACAATGCAAGTCTAGAATGAAAATGCAATCATATGCTAGATGCAATATGAAAATGCAATTCTATGCTAGATGCAATATGAAAGTGCAATTCTAGGACATGGTTGTGAGACCCATCGTAAAATCATCATCATTGAGCATTTTTTTGGAAAAATGAAGTCGATACAACCCTTACTGGTGCCACAATGCAACCATAAGGATATGAATATAACTTGCATCGGATAAAATGTAGGAAATGAATGTAAGCACCAGGGCACAAAAGCCAAGATGACATGAACATTTTTTCTAGTTAATGTTGCAAGAGTACACTAGTATCGAGGCATTTAGAGCCAAGATAACCGTGAGTGCGATCATGTGTAATTAAACAGATCAATAACAAACAAAGTAATAACAAATAGAGCAATAACAAGCAAGGAGATAGTATCGACCTCACCATGACGTAAAAATAAACAAGATCGAGGGATGTGAGGCTTTTCCACCTTAGTGTGGGAGCTCTTATCACATACACCATGTTTATTTTATGTTGTCAGATCATTGGGACTACACCAACAAGCAGTAGACAAAGAAAATATCAATAAAATCCATGAGAATAGACAGCATACAAAGAAGTATTCAAGCATATCTCAGCCAGTTTCAAATTTTTCAAATATATTCATGTTTAGAGGGTGTTAAAAAACATCGTTGTGCTTGTGAGTGCATTGTGTTTGATTGTTATCGATAGATGTTTATGTTTGAGATATCCGATGTGTGTTAAAAAATACAGATGTGTCCAAAGATAGTGTTAAAAAACATTGTTTATGGTGGTGTTGAAAAACACCAGGTTGTGTCAGTAGCTAGTTTTCCTTAAGAAGTGACAAGATTACTAACTCTAGATGTAAACCAAAGATGTGATCAGATGGGTGGCCTATGCCCCTGAGTAATGATGAATGACTTGACATATGTTGTGAGGACAAACTAGATGTGAATGCCCCCAAGCGTATGGCGCTGATTCAATGTCAAGTCAGGAGGGTTCGCAAAGGAACCAGAGTGTCATGAAAGTGACCAAAAGATATGTAAAAACTAAAGCATAGAATCATCAAGACCGAGTATCGATAGATAGAGCATTTGAGTACAACTCCAACTGTAACAAATGTGAGCAATCTCCATAGAATAGCTACAGTAGGTAGACGCAGTGAGAACCACTAGTGACTGATGTGAAGAAGATCCTTAAAAGATAAAAGGACAGTGCCCCCTAGATCAAGAGATTTTTTCTAAGAGTATGACCAGTTTCAATCCATTTGAGTTGGTGTCCTGACGGGAACTGAAAGTAAATGTAAGCAGGAAAGCAGGAAAGTAGAAATGCAGGAAAGCAAATGCATAAAGCCAAGTGGTGTTGCGAAAGATATAACATTATGGAACAAGAGGCGCCTATTTACCAGGTTTTCACCTTCTTGGCAGAAATTCTTTTTTTTGCTACCATGACACCTGTTTGCCAGGTTTTCATCAATGACACTTTTTCTCTTTTTCTCTTTTTTTTGTAATTTTTCAATTTTTTAATTTTTTTGTATTTTTGGTATATATGATTTTTTTGGAGATACATCAAAGCACCTATCACTAGGTTTTCACTAAGATGATCATTTTTTTCAGGAATTTAGTATATACATGAGCACACTAAAGATGTCTCAACTATAGAACCACTTCAAATGAAGAGTGTTGATGGTCTCTTTGAGTTGTTCTCCTTCAGTAGTAGAGAGTTGATAGGTACTAGACCCAAACACTGCAATGAAAACATACGGACCAAGCCAATTTGGTTCAAACTTCCCTTTTTGGATCCAATGTTGCTGATTCTTTAGGTTCTCCCTTAGAATGAGGTCACTCGCTTGGAAATCCCTTGGTCTAACCTTCTTGTTATAGCTTTTGGACATCCTTTTCTGGTATGCTCTAAGGTGATTGACCGCCACTTGATGACATTCATCAAGTAATTCTAGCTCTTGTAGCTGAGATATTTTTTTATCTTCATCATTAATGAGGCCTTTCAAAGAGACTCACAGAGAAGGAATCTCAACCTCAATAGGTAACACAGCATCTGCTCCATAAACCAACGCATAGGGTGTAGCCCCTGTTGGTGTTCTTATGCTTGTCCTGTATGCCCAAAGAGCTAGATTGATCCAGAGATGCCAATCTCATCCAGATTTATGCACTGTATGATGCAGGATCTTAAGGATTGTTTTGTTGGATGCTTTCGCCTGTCCATTACCCTGAGGATAATAGGTGGAAGACCAATGTCGAGTAATTTTAAACTTAGAGCATAGCTCTGTCAAATCCTTATTTTTGAATTGTCCCCATTATCAGTGATTATTGTAGAGGGTACACCATGCCTACAGATGATGTAGTTGAGAATAAACATAGCTACTATTTTTCCACTGGTAACGGTGAGAGGGACTACCTCCACCCACTTAGTAAAATAGTTTGTAGCTGTGATTATAAACTTATGTCCATTGGAGGACGAGGGGTAAATCTGACCCACCAAGTCAAAGGTCCATTGTTGAAATGGCTAGAAATTAATGAATGGAATAAGCTCCTTGGCTGGAGCATGAATCACGTTACCATGTAATTGAAATTGTTTGCAAGACTTAGCAAACTGTGTTGCTTCTTTTTCCATATATGGCCAATAGTAACTAGCTCTAATAAGTTTACGGTCCAATGTCAGGAAATTAGAGTGAGACCCACAGATGCCTTCATGCACCTCTACTAACGCTCATTTGGATTCATTGGGTTCTAAACACCTAAGGAGGGTACTGTCTAGACCATGTCTATACAAGTCATTAGCGATGATGACAAACCCTGAAGCACTATGGATTAAGTGACGTTTCTCATTCTAGGAGTAAGTGTCCAGAACAATCTAGTCACAAAGGTAGGAGAAGATATGATGGTAGTGGGATGAGTCATGTCCTATGATAGAACAAATCATCTAGGAATTAGGGGCTCATAGGCTGGGTAGCATAACATCTCCACTAGGAATTCATGTCTAAAATCATTTTCAGGCATCTGTAGCATAGAGGCAAGAGTAGCCATGGCATCTACTACTTTATTATCTACCCTTGGAACTTGTTGAAATGTGATATGAGTAAAATACTTCTTGAGATCATCAACCAACCGTTTATAGGGTACCAACTTGTCATCCCTTGTCTGATAGATATCATTTACTTGATTGATGACTAACTATGAATCTCCAAGGACATTGAGTTCATCTACTCGCCACTCAAGATCGATCTTCATACCATTGATTAAGGCTTCGTACTCAGCAATATTGTTTGTACAAGGAAACAACATCTTATATGCTTTTGGTAAAGAGTACCTTTGAGGTGTAATGAATAGTATCCCAACACCTAACCCCTATTGGGTAAATGAACCATCAAAAAACATGGTCCATGATCGATGTGTGAGAAGTAATATGGACTCATCTAGAAATTCAATGTGCAATGGTTGATGATCTACTAGAGGTGCTTCTGCCAACTGATCTGCTATTGCCTGTCCCTTAATGGCTTTCCTTTCAACATATTCAATATCAAATTCACTAAGAAGCATGACCCATTTAGCTAGTCTACCTGTGAGGGTAGCTTTACTGAGAAAGTATTTCAGAGGATCAATTTTAGCAATTAGACATGTAGTATGAGCCAACATGTAGTGCCACAATTTTTGTGAATCAAACACCACTGCAAGGCAAGCCTCTCTATAGCAGAATATTTTTTTTCATATGAGACTAGAGTTTGACTAATGTAATAGATAGCCCTCTCTTTGTTATGCTGATCTTCTTGAGCCAATAGGATACCCAATGATGTATCTGTAGCAGATATGTAAAGTATAAGTGGCTTCCCATGAATGGGAGGCATCAAGATTGGTCGGTTCACAAGATACTGCTTGATTTGTGTGAACCCTTCATCACATTCTTTGTTCCACTGATAAGCCACACCCTTGTGCAAAGTCTTGGTAAATGGTTGTGACTTGTCCGCCAGTTGAGAGATAAAATGTCGGATAGACTACAGTCGGCCTTGAAGTCCTCTCATTTGTCTGATATTTTTTGGTGGTGACATTTCCATGATAGCTTGTACTTTTGCAGGATCTACTTCAATACCTTTGGCAGAGATGATATAGCCAAGAAATTTTCTATATGTTATGCCAAATGCACATTTCTTAGGATTGAGCCTCAGACTGAATTGCTCCATACGATCTAGTATAGGACATAGATCGGCAAGATGTTTCTTTCGGTGCATGCTCTTAGCTAAAGTGTCATCCACATAATCTTCCATTATTTTATGCATCATGTCATGAAATATGGTGGTAACAGCTCTCTGATATGTAGCACCAGCATTTTTGAGTCCAAAGGGCATGACATTCCAATAGAAGGTGCCCCAGCCACATGTGAAGGTAGTTTTCTCTTGGTCCTCTAGCGCAATCTTTATCTGGGTATAGCCAGAGAAACCATCCATTAGTGAATGCATTTCATACCCTGTCGTCATATCTACGATCATATCAATATTAGGCCATGGAAAATCATCCTTAGGACATGCCAAATTCAGGTCTCTGAAGTCTGTGCAGACTCTTATAGATTTATCATGTTTTGATACTGGAACAATATTAGAGATCCACTCTGCATAATCAATTACTCTGATAAACACTGCCTTAAGCAATTTCTCCAATTCAGCTTTGACAAGTAGAGCTAAGTGTGGATTCATTTTGTGAAGCTTCTACTTGATAGGCTTAACACCTAGTGCAATGGACAAATGGTGCATGATTAGATTAGGGTCTAACCCTGGCATGTCTAAATATTTCCATGCAAAGTTAATTTTTTTTCTTCTGAAGAATGTAGTGAATTCCTCTCTTTCTGCCTCTAATAGTGATTGTGCCAAGTGAATAATCCAGGGTTCTGCCTCTGTACCCAAGTTGATAGGTTGAGTTGGTTCAATAAGCACAGATGATCTTTCCTAAAAATAACTTGGAAGTGCATCAAGTATCTCATCCTTGGGCACCTCGGAGAGGTTTTCACCCTTGGATACATCTTTTATTTTGACTGTTTTAGGCTCTGATACTGCCACAATATGGTTTTCACCATCAGAGTGCCTATTTTTTCTTCTTTTTATTTTGTGACTAAGATACTTGATGTTAGCCTCAGTCATGTTGACACTTGCTTCACTAGTGGGAGACGTTACATGTTTGACAACGTGTAGGTAACAAGCAAGAGAATAATCATTCTGGAATGTAAGGAATTCATTAGATGGGGAGGTAGAGTTCCAGTCTATAAGCTCAGGATGGTGAAGTGAAAGAGGAGTGATGGGTTCAAGTGCATTCATGGTATAATCATCAAAGGCATGGAAAATTAAGTTGAGACCTAAAGCAATCTCATCCAGAGATATAGTCGAATTCCTTTGATTCCTAGCAATCGTAGTAGATGACATGTTAACAACTAGGGATTCAGACTCATGTGACCCTACACTAGACCATTCACCTACTTCGAGAAGGTTTTCATATGCATTATTTGTATATGTATCTCTATCAAAAGTGGCATATGACAAGTTGTCAAACTCATATTCATGAGAGTCTATTTCATCATTAGGTGTCATATCAAGAACATGAGTGAAATCAACCCTTTGTCCTTAGTTGGGATGAGTTCTGCCTAGGACCTCTGCTATAGTTAGATGAGCACCTTTTGACCTAGGTACCTCAGTAGTGTTTGTAACATCAGCTATCTCTTGTGTAATGAGAAGTGACTGGAATTCCTGGTCAAACTGTTCTTGAAAGTGTGGTGGTATATATAAATCACCCTGATGACTTGGATTTAGAGTATATATTTATTTCCACTCTTCATAAGTTAATGGAGCAAGTGAAGTGGTGGTATCAGAATCATTATCAGTGTCTACTGTACTGACACACGGTACAAAGTTATCTGGCTCAGCAAAGAATGCTGCCAGGTCTGGAGGAATAGGATAAGGAAAAGTATCCTCATCAGAGCTGTCTTCAGGTTCTACAGTTTTAAGTGTTTCTTCAGGTGTTGGTTTCTTATCTTCTCGAGTTACAAACTTATTTATTCCTAGTTGGAATGTGAGTTTCTGGAATCCTATACCTGTAGAGTCACGTGTTCTATGACCAATAGCTTCAAGTGGTGCAATCAAGCCCTTATCATTTGCACCTATGGGACCATTTCCTTTATAGCCAAAATGTTGCATAATAGATAAACCTTTTCCATATTACTCAGGTTTTATGTCATAAGGAGGAGTTTGTTCAGAATTGTCTTCTCCTTTATATATCCAAGCTTTGATAACTCTGTTTTCAGCTTCTTCTTCTAATGGTACTATGGCTTGTACAAAGGTACCACCATACTTTGTTGGAGGAGGAACCGTAGAAGGTTTAGTGCTTTTAGAAGGTCTCCCAAAAGAGCATGGAGACAAAGGCAAAGATGTAATAGATAGCACAGGTTCAATCTGATATCCTCCCATATCAATTTCTTTGAGTGTCAAACTCTTTTCCATTTCTTTTAATTTATTCTCAAGGAGTTCAATAGATTCTCTGTTGGTAGACACAAAGATGTCAACAGATTTTGTGAGGGCATTGCAATCATAGCATGTATTAGCAGGTATAGTCACTTCAGATCCTTGAAATGGGAACTTAATGCACTGATGGTATGTGGAAGGAATAGCCTGCATTTCATGGATCCATGTCCTTCCTAATAGAATATTGTATGCCAAAGGAATGTCAAGCACTTGACAGACAACATCTCGTTCAACAGGACCAACTCTAATTGGCAACACAACTAGCCCCTTGGATTTA
>MU224881.1:1615150-1633118 GCA_018584345.1 Thuja plicata | reverse complement strand
ATGCTTGATGTGTTTGGGTGAGGTGCAAAGGTAGAGAAGTATGCTCTTCTCTCATTGAGAGAATCAGAAAATCAAACCCTTGAATCCGAACCAAGTTGAGTCACCTTTAGAGGGCCTGCCAGAAGTTAAACCTCCGAGAATGACCCAAGTGAGTACACACCTTTCACCGGTAATTCCACCTCATTCTAATAAAGTTTGCTTTGTTGTATTCTAAAGACTCCAAAGCCATAGTAACTTCTTTCTCATTGATTTCGACTATCATCATGAGAAAGCCTTGTTTGTCATACTAAGCGACGCTGCTCCTAGCCTTGCTTGCAAGGGTGTGTGACTTACAAGTGTTGGTGTGGCTGTGAGGCCCCAGCTCTATATCAGAGGCACTGGAGGTTATTATGAATGGAAGCCTATTAAACACTCTCTTAGTTAGATGCCTACCCAGTTCACCTCCAAAAGGAGGCATAATCTGTGCGCAGGGAGAGGGAAGAATCTCTCCCCTAGATTCTCGACATAGGTATGCACCTGGATGTTTGAAGTGGTATATGATGCTGGCCCCTGTTTAAGGGTAACCTTTGAACATATATACTTAGTCCTTGGAAACACCAAAAACACAGGTGCTCTTTCAAGGGTGACACTGCTGTGTGAGGTGCATGCATACGCATAAGACAGTGGGGCACAGATTTTGTCTTCTCAGCCAATTTTCTTTGTAGGGATAATTGAGTGTTTGTTCTTGAGTCTTAAACTGTCTGTACTATCATTCAAACAAAGACTCCCATGTTTCTACCAAGTTGCTTTGTCCTTAGTGGAATTGTTTTCGACTACTGTTTGTGTCACTACTTGATTGAAACTTCATGTTTTTAAACGAGTGCTTGTCACCTTGAAACAGAGATTTCTGATTTGTATCATCTTAAAACTATCCTAAGCTTGGATATCTTGTTAGAGAATAGTTCCCACTGTGTCTCAAAATCTGTTTTTTATCTTGAAAACTAAGTTTTTTTATCTGCCTCTTGTCTGGGTTTTGATTGCTTGTTCCTTCGTTGTCCGCAGACTGAAACTAGTTGTTTTGAGTTGCAAAGTGACTAATTCATACTCGAACTTGTCTTGTCTCTTTGTCTCCGTCCTGTTTTCTTGTGTTGTGTACCTTGCGACATGATAGTCATATCTCAGCTATTCTAGCCATACCTCTGACGATTCATGCTAGGTGCATCTCACACCTTGGTTGTTCTAGCCTATTACCTTGTCTTTTTTGATACCTTTAGAGATAGAGTTCTGAGTCAGATCTTAAGTTTCCTCTTGTATCAGCTTCATTTGTGCCTGTTATGACTAGGAGCGGTAATATTTTTCCTATACGCGGTTCTAGAATAGGTAGAGGTAAACCTCGCAATCAAGGAAAAGGTCATTCTGAACCTGTTATTCAAGTTGATAATCAAGAGGGATCATCACGTTCCTCTTCCCCGTTCAGCGCAGACCCAAGTCTGAATCCAAAGCTAGTGCTTCAATTTTGTTCTAATCCATTTTTTCAAGATCAGCGTAATCCTTTTCTCTCAAGCCAACAAGGCTACAAGAAGTCATCTATTTGGGTCAATCCTATTAATGACCCTCGCTGCCTTAGTGATCCATTCGAACATTTCAATCCTTTTGATTCTCCGAAGAGCACATCGGCTACAAGTCCTCACTCTCATACTGAAGGAGTGCATACAAAATAATCTCACGTTAACAACATGACGTCTCCTTTCAATTACACACAAGGTCATGACCAATCTCAACATGAACAAGGTCAAGAGCAACACCAGGGTCAAGATCAAACTCAAAGTATTTATGAAATTCTTGGCAATGAAGATGACCCTATAACTCAAAATGATATAGACGCAGCAAAGTCTAATAAATCTCTTATTTAAATGATGGAGATACTCCTTGCGGAAGACAAAGAAAAATACTTTCTAGATTTAGCAAATCAAGGAGTCAAATTACCCACGAACTTCCAATTGAATACGCTTATCGCTAAAGAAGAGGAAACTGAAACCTCAAAATTGCATAAGATAATTCAAGACATGTAAGGTCAAATCAGCCAACTTATGAAAGATAAGGAAAAACCTACACAACCATTCACAATGGAAAGTATATGTCCTTTTCCATTTGATAAGAGTATTGTTATGCAACCTTTTCCCAAAGGTGTAGAACTCCCAAAATATGATAAGTATCTAGGTACCACTGATCCCCAGGATCATTTAAGAGAATTTGGTGCCTTTTCGATGGATTTTATACATGATCAAACATATTTGATGCATCTTTTTCCATGAAGTTTGGGTGGACCCACTATGGAATGGTTCTCACGATTGCCCACTAGCATCAAAACTTTTGACAAAATTGCCAATCTTTTTATGCAACACTATTCTAATAATATTCAACATCCTGTCAACATAAGGGATCTTTGCAACCTTAAAAATAAGCAAGGGGAACCATTCTTGACATTTCTCCAAAGATGGAGACAACTTTGCACAAAGTACCCTCGCAAAATACCTGAGTCTGAGAAACTTAATATATTCTTGGATAATCTCACCCCTGACTTCGGGCATCAAGTCCAACTTCAAGGTCCCCTTAAATTTGATAGTATGATAAAACAATTTGTCAGAATAGAAGCCTTCATGGTTAAAAAAGGTGAATTGACCTTGTATAAAGATAGCAAGCAAAATTCCTCATCGTCCAACAAAGACAAAGGTAAATTTCCCAAAAAAAATAGAGATGTTGTGAACGATGGGGTGGTCGATAATGTGAATTCAACTTCTTCCAAACCAGTCTTTAATCCCACCTTGGGTATACAAGCGACCAAAGCTATTGAAAAGGCTGCAACCAATAATCAACAGCCTTCTAAATTTTCTGGCAACAAACCTTGGGCAGCGTGACCCAAGCATGAATTTACCTCTCTGGGAGAACCGCTTGATGTGGTTTTCAAAAATTTGGTGCAAAATCAGATTCTTGCTCCTTTGGAGAAACGTCTATATGATCCACAACCAAGACCTCATTGGTGGAATGAAAATGCTTACTGTGATTACCATCAAAGCAAAGGTCACAAGACTGCTACTTGTCTCCAATTATGACATAAAGTTCGAGATTTGATCAATAACTAGGTTATCATTGTGGAGAATCATAACAATAATTTAGATCATCAAGCATTCAAAGATCCCTTTCCTCATCATGAGAAAGGTGAATCCTCCAATGCGTAGAATAGTAATTCCAAAGTTAATTACGCAAATACCACTTACAATAATGTGATCAACATGATTGAACCAATGGAAGTGGAATATTGCAATATGTTTACTGGCAAGGGAAGTGGGAATGTTTCTAAACCTAGAACCCCATTTGTCTTGAGAGGCCCTGGGTCTCGATTATCTAAATCTGAAATATCTCAAGATTGTACAAACATCGTTACTAGATCTAACGCTAGAATTTCTATCAAGGGTCCTAACCCTCCTGCTGCTACATCTGCACCAAAACAAACTGTAGATAAGACTGTTGTTGGTTCTACCAACAAGACCACAAAGGTGGTGCCTACACATCCTGCTACTGTTTATAGCATTCTTGACAAGCTTCGAAGGACCAATGCTCAGATAACGATTTTTGAGCTATTGAAAATCTCACTTGCTCATAGGCAGATTCTGGATAAAGCTCTCACTGAAGCTAATGTCCCCAAAGATATCAACTTGGATTAGTTTCAATCCATGGTGATTCATTTGACCTCACCGCATTACTTATCCTTCTCTAAAGAAGATGATCACTCAATTAGTCACTCGCACAATGCTCCCCTGCACATAGAAGTCATGATAGGCAAACAGCTAGTCCGCCGCATTCTCATTGATAATGGTGCTGGTCTTAATATTTTCTTTTCTCATTTTCTTGTTCAACTAGGTTATGGCAAGGATCGCATAGATTCCCACAAGAGAATTACCATAAAATCTTATGATGAAGAAGAGAGAACATCTAAAGGTCTAGTTGTGTTACCCATTTGGGTTGGCCCAGTTGAAAGAGATGTCATATGTCAGGTGCTAGACCTTCCTCTTGCGTATAATATTCTACTAGGAAGATCATGGATCCATGAGATGCAACTAGTTCCTTCTATATACCATCAGTGTATCAATTTTTCCTTTCAAGGTGCAGAGGTGACCATTCCCGCTAGCATGGGTTCTTCTTGTAATGCTCTCACTCAATCAGCTGACAATCTTGTTCCAACTAATAGAGAATATACTGAACTCTATGATGCCAAGCTCAAAGATATGGAATAGACACTGAAAATCATAGATATAGGCATAAGGGGATATCAAATGGAACTTGTGTTGTCATTAGCAGCTCTACCCCTGTCTCCTCGATCTTATGGGAGACCTTCTGAACACAAAAAATCTTCTGCTACTCCTGAGATAGTTTATGAGGGTACATTTGTACGGTCTAATACACAATTGGAAGATGAGGATGAGGAAAGAGCTATCAAGGCTTGGCTTTGTAAAGGAAAGAACACAATTGAACAAACTGCCCAGGCTCATGAATTAAATCCTAACAGTGAGGGTCTTAAGATTATGAAACATTTTGGGTACAAAGGAAGTGGCCTGATAGGTGTGAATGGCAATGGGTTAGTGGAACCTATCCAAGCTATAGGTCAAAAGAAAAAAGACACCACTGGTTTAGGTTTCAAAAAGGTCCCGTTTCATCTAGGGATCAATAAATTTGTGCCAAAAGTAGAGCCTACACCAGAACCTGAGGGCACAACTGCAGTTGACACTATACAAGATAGCTCATATGAGGATTTCTTTCCTTATCCCATCCCTCTAGACCTAGTAGCATTCTTTGTTGAGCCAGATAAGTTTGTGCCCTGTACCTATACAGCTGAAACTGACAGTGATTTTGATCAAACCACTCCATTTGAGGCACTAACTTTTGAGCAATGGAAAGACTTACAAGATCCTAACCTCAAAGGAGAAGAGTACATACCACCAGAATTTCAAGAACAGTGGACACAAGAACATACTAGTATTACAAGAACTCAAAAACCTTCATGGTGAAAGCACCCAAGTTAGAGTTTGGATACATACTCTCATGAGTATGAGTTTGATAGTTTGTCAGCAGAATCTTATGAAAGACTTCTCGACGTAAGTGAGGGGTCTAGTGAAAATCCTAATGAGTCTGAGTCTATAGGTGTTGACATGTCTTCTACTTCCGTCGTTAGGGATCAAAAGGATTCAAACACACCTTTGGACAAGATCGGTTTAGCTCTTAGCTTGCTAGTTAACACTTTTGATGACCATACTGTGAACGCACTTGAACCTGTTGCATCTCTTTCCCTCCAACATCCTGAATTAATAGACTAGAATTCCCCTTCTTCATCCAGTGAAGTCCTTACATTCCAGAATGATTACACTTTAGCCTACTACCTTCATGTTGTTGAGCTCGTAATGTCCTCCACTAGAGAAGAAAGTGTCAACATGACCGAGGCTGACATCAAGTACCTTAGTCAGAAAATTAAAAGAAGAAAAAATAAGCACTCTGATGGTGAAAACCACACTGTGGCAGTATCAGATCCAAAAAAAAGTAAAAATAAAAGACGTACCTGAAGGTGAAAATCTCTCTAAGGTGCCTGAGGGTGAGGTACTTGATGCACTTCCAAGTCACTTCCAAGAACTCTCATCAATGTTAATTGAACCAACTCAGCTGATAAATCTGGGAACAGAAGAGCATCCACATATCATTCATGTAGCCAAATTATTATCTACAGAGGAACTTAAGGAGTTTACAGAAGTTTTCCAAGAGAAAAAGATAAATTTTGCATGGACATATTCTGAGATGCCGAGTGTGGATCCTGATCTCATTATGCATCACTTATCAATAGCTCTACGAGTGAAACTTGTCAAACAAAAACTTAGAAAGATGCATCCGCATGTAGCTTTATTGATCAAGGCAGAATTGGAAAAAATTCTGAAAGCTGGGTTCATCCGAGTGATTGATTATGCAGAGTGGATTTCTAATATAGTCCTAGTGACTAAACATGACAAATCTATTAGGGTCTACACAGACTTTAGAGATCTAAATTTGGCATGTCCTAAATATGATTTTCCACTTCCTAATATTGACATGATCATGGATATGATAGTGGGATATGAGATGTATTCACTAATGGACAGCTTCTCTGGCTATAATCAGATCAAAATTGCACCAGAGGACCAAGAGAAAACAGCTTTTACTTGTGCATGGGGTACATTATGTTGGAATGTTATGCCCTTTGGTTTAAAGAATGTTGAGGCTACTTATCAAAGAGCTGTTACTACAATATTTCATGACATGATGCATAGGACAATGGAGGATTACGTGGATGACACACTTGCCAAAAGTATGGATAGAAAGACACATCTCACTGATCTAGGTCCCATACTAGATCATATGGAGAAATTTAGGTTGCATCTAAACCCTAAGAAATGTGCATTTGGGTTTACTTCAAGAAAATTACTTGGCTACATTATCTCAACGAAAGGAATTGAGGTGGATCCAAAAAAGGTACAAGCTATAATGGAAATGCCACCACCCTGTAATATCAAACAAATCAGAAGTCTCCAAGGTCGGCTCCAATCTATCAGGCGGTTTATCTCGCAATTAACTGACAAGTCACAACCTTTCACCAAAACTCTGCATAAAGGTGTGACTTATGACTGGAGCAAAGAGTGTGAACAAGGGTTTCAACAGATTAAACAATATTTAGCCAATCCACCCATATTGATGCCTCCCATTCAAGGGAAGCCTTTGATATTATATATCTCAGCAATGAAAACATCCTTGGGTGCTCTCTTGGCCCAAGAAGATCCAAATCATAAAGAAAGAGCCATTTACTACATCATCAGAACATTGGTCTCTTACGAAATGAATTATTCAATAATTGAGAAGGGTTGCTTAGCAGTAGTGTTTGCTTCCCAAAAGCTACGACACTACATGTTGGCTTACACTATGAGGTTAATTGCAAAGATCGATCCATTGAAATACTTACTCAGTAAAGCTACCCTCACAGGTAGACTAGCTAAATGTGTCATGCTCCTTAGTGAGTTCGATAATGTATATGTTGAGAGAAAAGCTATCAAAGGACAGGAAATTGTGGATCAATTGGCTGAAGCACCTCTTACAGATCACCAACCATTAAAGATGGAATTCCTAGATGAGTCCATTATGCTTCTCATGCATCAAACATGGACAATGTTCTTTGATGGTTCGTTCGCCCAACAGGGGTCAGGGGTTGTAATTATGTTTATCACACCTCGGTGGTACTCCTTACCGAAGGCATATAAAATGATGTTCCCTTGTACCAATAATACCGCCGATTATGAAGCTTTGATCAATGGACTCAAGATTGCTATTGAATGGCGATTGAATGAACTAAAAGTCTTTGGAGACTCATAACTGGTTATAAATCAAGTTAACAACACTTATCAAACCAAAGATGAAAAGTTGGTACCCTATAAAAGGATGGTTGACAGCCTTAAGAATTACTTTGCACATGTCACTTTTCAGCAAGTTCCCCAGGCAGATAATAAAGTGGTTGATGCTATGGCTACTCTGCCCTCTATGTTGCAAATGCCAGAGAATGATTTTAAACATGAGTTCCTAGTGGAGACATTATGCTACCCTGCCTATGACTCTCCTAACTCCTAGATGGTCTGTTTAGTAATTGGACATGATTCATCTCACTACCACCACATATACTCCTATCTCCATAACCAAACTATTCTTGACACATATACTAGAAATGAAAAACTCCATCTAATCCCTAGTGCTTCATGGTACGTCATCGTATCAAATGACATGTATAGACGGGGTCTAGACAATACCCTCCTTAGGTGTCTAGAACCTGATAAGTCTAAACGCGCGTTAGAAGAAGTACATAAAGGCATTTGTGGTTCTCACTCAAATGGTCTGACACTAGCTCGTAAGCTTATTAGAGCTGGTTATTATTGGCCCGATATGGAGAAAGAAGCTACGCAGTTTGCCAAATCTTGTAAGCAATGTCAACTCCATGGTAACTTGAGTCATGCTCTAGCTAAGGAGCTCATTCCATTTATCAGCTTTTGGCCATTTCAACAATGGGCCTTTGACTTAGTAGGTCAGATATATCTGTCTTCCTCGAGAGGACATAAGTACATCATCACTACTACAGATTATTTTACTAAATGAGTTGAGGCAGTACCTCTCCGTGTAGCTCATGGAAAATCTATAGCTATGTTTATCTAAAACTACATTATTTGCAGATATGGTGTACCTTCCACTATTATCACTGACAATGGAGAATAATTCAAGAACAAAGATGTGACAAATTTATGCACTAAGTTCAAGATCATTCAACATTGGTCTTCTATTTATTACCCCCAGGGTAATGGGCAGGCTGAAGCTTGCAATAAAACAATTCTCAAGATCCTGCACCATATGGTCCACAAATCTGGATGGGATTGGCACCTCTAGATTAACCTAACTTTATGGGCCTATCACACTAGTATAAGAATACCAATAGGGGTCACGCCCTTTTCTTTAGTCTATGGCACAGATGTTGTACTACCTATTGAGGTTGAGATTCCCACATTGTGAGTCTCTTTGAAAGGCCTCATTACAGATGATGACATTAGAATATCTCAGCTTCAAGAGCTTGAGTTACTGGATGAACATCAAAAGGTGGCATTCGATCATCTCAGAGCATATCAAAAAAGGATATCAAGGAGCTATAATAAGAAAGTTAGACCAAGAGACTTCCAAATGGGTGATCTTGTCTTGAGAGAGAATCCTAAAAATCAGCAACAGCAGACTTAGAAAGGGAAGTTTGAGCCGAACTGGCTTGGTCCTTATGTTATTACTACAGTATTTGGGTCTGGTGCTTATCAGCTCTCCACTACAGAAGGTGAACCACTCAAAGATCCTATCAACACTCTTCACCTGAATAAATTCTATAGTTGAGATATCTTTTGCATGCTCATGTACATACTTTATTTCTGAGAAAATCCTAAAAATTGAAAAATATCCTGAAAAAATGATCATCTTAGTGAAAACCTGGCAAATAGGCACTTTGATGTATCTATTATCCTAGTGAAAACCTGGTAAATAGGCGCCTTGATAATATCAAAAAATTTGAAAAAATCAAAAAGTACAAAAAAATCAAAAAAAGAAAAAGAACAGAAAAAATTGAAAATTTGAAAATACAAAAAAAGAAAAATGTGTCATTGATGAAAACCTAGTAAACAGGCATCATGGTAGCAAAAATAGAATTTTTGCCAAGATGGTGAAAACCTAGTAAACAGGTGCCTCTTGTTCTACAACGCTTTATTTTTCGTAGCATATCTTGGCTTTCTCGTAGTTGCTCTTTCGCTTTCCTGCTTCAGTTTTCTTTCCTGCTTTAGTTCACTTTCCTGCTTTAGTGTGATCATGCTTTTGCTTTCAGTCATCTTCAAGATTTTGCTTGACCTCACATGGATTGAAACTGGTCATACTCGGGGGCATGTTCCTGGTCTAGGGGGCATTGTCTTATCTTTTTGCATTGATCACCGGTGGATCTCTTTGCGTCTGCCTACCAATTCTTTGTAGCACTTCGTCTCTTATTGAGACTCTTTTTTACATCGGTCACCAGTGGATCTCACTGCGTCTTCCTGCTGATGCTTTGATCTTGTTATCAATCTTTATGCTTGAGAATCTCCCTTACGACATTCACCAATGGTTCTCACTGAGTCTTCCTACTATCACTACTTCTGAGATTTCTCTCATCGTCTCGCTATCTGTTTGTTTGGCTTTGATCCATTCGTTACTTGGGGGCATGGTTCCCCACTTTGATCACTCTTTGGTTTACACTTGAGTCAGTAATCTTGTTGAAGTAAAAATTGCTACTGGCACAAACTAGTGTTTCTCAACACCTTAATCAAACAGTTTTTTTCAACACTCTCTTTGGACACATCTATTTTTTTTAACACACTTCGAATATCTCGTGACGTAAACATCTCTCGATAGCAATCCAACACAATGCACTCACAAGCACAATGGTGTTTCTCAACACCCTAAACATAGACACATTTGTAAGCCTTTAAACATGCTGATATAAGACTGACTCTTTCTTAGTATGATGTCTGTTCTCGTGACTTTCATTTGATATTTTCTTTGTCTACTACTTGTTGGTGTGGTTTTGATGATTCGACAATGTCAAATAAATAGGGTGTATGTGATAAGAGCTTCTGCACTAGGGTGTATCAACTCCTCCCAGGAGATGGCCCAGCCCATCACCAAATGATCTTGAAAAATGGCTCTCAAAGCCTATGTACCATCTCTTGGCTGCATGCAATACTCTACACGAGCTCCATGGAACAGCACTCTCAAAATCTGGTATACATCCTCCAGAGTCACCGCCATCTCTCCTTGTGGAAAATGAAAAGTATTCATCTCTGAATGGAAATTCTCAACCAAGGCTCCAAGTAGTCTGTTATTTACCTAAATATCAGGTACATCACAGAGATATGTCAATCCTAGCCCATCAATGTGGGCCATGTCGGCATCTGATAGTCTCTTTAACAACTCACCCATGATAGGATGATGGGATCTGAAACTGATGTCTGGGAGATCGACCTGCAAAGAAAGGGACAAAATTAGATCAGTACCTCAACAATGATGATTTTCAAAGCAAAAGACAACAAATGCATCTATGGACCTATTCTACACATAGTTCAACTGGTTGACTCTGCGACGCAAGAAAAATGACAATGTTGATTTTTGCCAGTTTCCCATGTGAGAAAACTCTTTTCTCGCGTGAGGAAACTCTTGTCCCATGCGAGATTTCTAGCTCGCACGAGGTGGGATGTGTTCTTCATGCGAGATTCTAGGAATCTTGCACAGCACATGCGTGCTCTTCACGCGAGCATTGGGGAGGGGCCCGCACGTGGAATCCCCAACCCACACGAGGATTCAGATTCCTCGCGCAAAAGGCAATTAGGCCCAACGTGAGAAAACTATTTCCTCGCACAAAATTTGGTGGGACAAGATTTAAATAGCCTAAAAACACACTAACGCTAAAAATTGATAAATTTTTTGCAGAAATACAAGATCAAGTTATGAGTACTCACAGGTGCATCATACTCTGTTGGTCGGTTGTGCCGTCGGGAGTGCTCAAATCGATGTGTGTGCACAGGAATGCTATCAATGTCAGCTGGATCTCTCGCCATCACTAAAGTCAAAGGTGAATAATGATTTGAAAATGACCCCTCCGGGCCTTATATAGCCTTTGACCTAATTTTTCAAAGTGCTCTATTTTCTGTGAAAGTTGCACCCTTGGCTAAATGGACCGTTTTGAATCCATTTTCGTGATCGAAATCGAAATTTGACACTCCTAAGCAGCTCAAAATCATGTTTTAAAATTTTAGGACCGATGCGATCAGACGCTTGTGCAGTCATTTTTTGATGTTGTTTTCTTGCCAAGATTATCTCTTGTCATCATTTTCTCAGATTCTGTAATCTTTTCATCAATGTCAACTCTAGTCAAATCTGGTCAACTATGGTCAAACCTAGTCAGTAGGACTCCCTGATCGCCCCAAATTGATTTTGTCTTCTCTTGATCTATCTCTGGATTTCTCTGGATCTTCAATCTTATTTCTCTTTGTGATTTCTCGCTCTTATCATTATGATGTGTCTTCTTTCGATTTCGCTCCTGAGGGGGCAAGATGATTGCATCATTGAATCTTTTCACATTATTCTCAAATCAGTCTGATTTGAATCAAATCCCTACCGCTAGGGGCATCTCATCACTTGGGGCATATTCAGTTTTTCATACCTTATGGTCAAAATTGGATATTCCATGATCTTGAAACTCTAGGGGCATCTTGATGTCTCGCATCTTGTCATCTATATTCTAGGTATCTGAGCAATCTAACTCAGAACCTCAAGGATCAAGCTTCATTTTGAAGATGATTCTTGAAATCTCATTGGGTATTGGGGTAATCTAACCCTAATTCCTAAAAGTTACACTTCATTCTGAAGATGACTCTCAAAAACTCTTTAGATCATTATCTAGGCAATCTAACCTGGATTTTGGAGGGCTAACCTTCATATTGGGGCAATCTAACCCTGATTCTAGAGATAGTCCTAGATCTTCATTAGCTATCAGTGGATATTAGGGCAATCTAACCCCAATTTTGATCTTTTCTCAGATGATTCTGCTTCTTAATATGATCGGTGTCTTGGCAACCTAACCTAGACTTCTGAAATCTTCATCTTCACTTCAGACTGTTCTTTGAATCAATGCGTTTCTCGCACATCAATTCAAAGAGGGGAAAAATGTAACACCCCAAAGTTGGCACCTAATAATCCAATCAATTTTGGTGCATTCCTTCAATTTTCTCATCTTCAAAGTCCTATTGTACTAGGCAAATTCTTCTCCTAATTGACTTTAATTGACTGAGTTTCAAATGCAGAAAACCCAAATTTGCATAAATCTAACATTATATTTAATTCCTATATTCTCAAAGTTTATTAGCTAACAAGCCCCTATGATTAACTGATTTAATCCTAAAGTCTTAAGTGCTTTTAATTAAATCAATTCCACCCCCTTTAGCTAATATACATAAAAGGAATTGAAAGGTTATTTAATTATTGGATGAATTATCCTCAATTTCATAATTTCATGTGAAAGGACACTTATGTGGCAATAATTCACCCTTTTATTTAAATAATCTTTGCATTTTTGTCTCAAATGGAAATGAAGAGGCTACCGTTTCTTTTCAAGAAACTCTTCACCCTCTTTCCATGGTTTTCTATAAATTGGACCTCTTTTTCTTCATTAGGGAGGATGATTTTTGAGAGCACCAAATCTATAGTCAATTTGCAATTAATTTATTTCATGCTTTAAGCATAAAATTTGCATATTTAGGCTGGTTTTAATTGGAATTGGAGATATAATGCTTTCATTTATGATTCATTTATATATCTAACATTTCAATTTGATGCTTTCAAGCTTTCTAGATTAATGGAAAATTCAATTCTAGGTTAAAGGCAATTTATTTCATAGATTACAAGCACTCTCATTTCTAGATTAAAAGCATTTGATTTTCTTAGATTAATTGCATTTTGCTTCCATAGATTAGTTGCAATTCATTCTTAGATTAGTTGTGATTCACTTTCATAGCTTAATTGCTTCTCAATTCATAGATTAAGAGCATTTCTCTCATAGACTAGTTGCAAATTTCATAAGATTAATGGAAAATTGGTCTTTTCTTACATTCTAGAAATCCTCCATATTAGAAATGGTCAGGTTTTTGGTTCTCATTCTAAGGGTAAACTCAAAATCCCCAACTGATTAGGAGGCAACAAGTCGCCTCAATCAAATTTGTAGAACAAATAATTCATGTTTATCTTTGTGAATTGAACGATTGTGTAAAGACTATGTTGTGTTTGTGCCGAATTCAGAGGTCCACATTCAGCATATAATAGAGTCAACCTTAGTTTTGTCTAAAGGTTGAGTTGATGTAGACATAGAAGGCTCAGGGCCTTTGAGAATGATTTTAGCACGAGATCGAGTAACAACATTAGCGCTGACTTGAGACTGCTTTTGTTCAGAAGATGGAGGCGTGGACCCTCGCAAAATGAAAGGTGTTTTAGACTTGGAAGTATCTTCCTTTCCCTTAAGAATGATGACATTACAATATTCAGTGTCAATAGGTTCAACCATATTAATGACATTGTCGTTATTGGTGTAAGTATAGTTGACCTTAGCATCAGTATTTTTGCCTTTAGATGATTCACCTTTTCCATGAGGAGGAAATGGGTCTTTGAAAGCTTGGTGATCAAAATTTTTGTTGTGACTTCCCACAGCAATAACCTCACTATCAATGAGGTCCTAGATTTTATGCCGCAATTTAAGACAAGTACCCATTTTATGACCTTTGTTTTGGTGAAAATCACAATAAGCAGATTCATTCCACCAAGAGGGTCTTGGTTGCGGATCATAAGGTCGTGAATTATCCAATGGAGTGAGTAAATGGTTGTCCATAAGAGTCTTGTGAACCTCCTCAAGAGGTTCTCCTAAAGGATTGAATTCATGCTTGGGCCTAGGAGCCCAAGGTTTAGGTCCAAAAAATTGTGAAGTACTTGGTTTGGAATATGCCGCAGCCTTTTCAGTGGCTTTGGCCACTTGCATCATGGTAGTGAGATTAAAGGCAGCCTTGTAAGGCTTAGGAGTCACATTTTATACAACACCATCATTCACAATATTTTGGTTCTTGTTGGGAAATTTGGATTTATCTTTGCTTGAGGAAGAAGACCCTTGTTTATTTTCTTTGTGTAAGGTCAATTCTCCTTTCTTGATCATAAATGTCTCGATTCTGACAGATTGTTTAATCATGTCATCAAAGGTTAGAGGACCTTGTAGCTGTACTCGATACCCGAAGTTGGGAAGAAGATTATCGAGAAAGATGTCCAACTTTTCAGATTCAGGTATCTTGTGAGAATATTGTGTATAAAGTTGTCTCCATCTTTGGAGAAATGCAAAGAAGGATTCCCCATTATTTTGTTTCAAGTTGCAAAGATCTCGAATATGAACTGAATGTTGGATGTTGTGAGAATAGTGTTGTAGGAATAAATTGGCAATTTCATCAAAGGTTTTGATGCCAATTGGTAGTCTAGAGAACCATTCCATAGCTGATCCTCCCAAAATATGTGGGAAAAGACACATAAGATAGGTTGTGTCATGTATGAATTCCATGGAGATAGCGCCAAATTCTCTCAAATGGTCTTGAGGGTCAGACATAACCAACTATTTGTCATATTTAGGAAGTTCAACTCCTTTGGGAAAAGGAGGCATGTGAAGATCTTTATCAAATGGGAAAGGACAGATGCTTTCCATCATGAATTGTGTGACAGGTTTGTCTTTCTCTTTCAAGAGTTTAGAGAGTTTCTCTTGCATGGTTTGAATTTATTTTTGCAAGTGGGAATTTTCAGTTTCTTTCTCTTTCTCAATAAGTGTCTCTACCTTGTAATTAGAGGGAATTTTAGCACCTTGGGTGGCTAATTTGAGAAGGTATTTCTCCTTCTCTTCTTTCATTATGACTGTCATCATTCTCATGAAATTTTTATTATTGTGGGCTTCTATGATATCCCCTTGGGTTATCTCCTTCTCTTCTTGAAGAGGAGGGTTTTCAGTGTGGTTGAAACAGGGTCCACCCAATTGACTATTATCTATCATATTGCTAGAATGCAAGGATTCAAAGTGTAAAGACTCGGTGTGAAAAGATTGAGTATTCTCTGAATATGGGTCTTCTTGGAACAAAGGATTTTGAACCCTACTAAGATCCATAGGAAATGACCGTTTATTGTAAGGTTGATGTACCGGGGAAGGAGATTGAGATGATTCCTCACTAGATGTAGCTGGTAATGGTGTGGAAAGTATAGATTCATCTTGATTGATTGAAGGAAATGTTTTTCCACTTTGAGTTGTGACAGTCATAGACAAAGTTTTGAACAAGGAATGTGAACTAGGACCAAACTTGAAACTGTCTCAAAGTAATTGCACAAAATGTGCCAAAAGGTGAAGTATCCTTGGTGCATATCATCTAAGAGGAGCCTAGAATAGCCAAGAGATGACTATTGTGACACAAGGCATGATGGCATAGATGAAAGAGATCAAAAAGACATGAGACAAGACCAGTTTAAGCAAGAATCGCGTAGTTCTCAACCCAAGAAACCAAGTTTCAGACTGTATGAAGATGGATGGCAGAAAAATACACCCATATCAGAGACCAAATTTGATAGAAGTATACCTGACTAACAGATTTTAGCTCACTGTTTTGGACAAAAGACTCCAGTTTCATGCAAAGAAATGCTCTATCGCGTGAAGTTTCAAATCAAACCACCTGAAGAAATGCTTTCTTCACACGAAGAATGACACCAGTTGACAGAATAAAGAATAACAAAATAATGGCATTGTTGCCAAATGTCGCACGACAGTGTATTTTGTATCGCGCAAAGATTTGTAGTGAAGCACACAAAGATTGGGAAATGTCGTGTGAAACTATGCAAATGTTGAAAAAAGGACATTTACAGAATCAGACTGTTAAGACTAGTTTGCATTTTCCAAGATGAAATCATACTATTTTCCAACAGATAGTTCAAGTTACAGATTGTTTTGGACATGTTCAAGATTGACAATTTGTGTGTTTTGACAATAGTTTTGATTGTTCAAATGATACACCCACGCAAAATACATTAAACAAAATGTTTGTAGTACCAGAACATGAACATCACAATCCTAGGATAGCCAGGACAATATTTGTTGAATCCCCACTTGAACCAAAGTTCAGCTATGCTTACTCTTAGTAGACAACTTAGAAGCTTGGAAGCACGGGCTCCTCCTTACATATGCACTCACTTCTCAAGCATACCAAGCTTCGGACCCCAAAGGAATTTGTTCCCAAAGGGTTGTTATCTCTACTAAAATTTTTAAGAATGTGGGGTGTCTTAGTCGGTCTCTGACCTTCTGCGCCAATAGATAGAGGGTTTTTGGAAAACTAGAACAACAGTTTTGTAGTAAGGTCATCCGTTCAGGTGGTTGTGATCAAGTCATTTTCCCAATAAAGGGGGCTCTCCCAATCCTTTCAAAGCAAGGTTTTCACCTTAATGATGTCGGGACTTTAATGCACCACTAGGGTACTGGAGGATATTTTGGCTGCCACAATGAATTCACACCTATCTATTGTGACATTAATCACAATAGAATTTTTTGTATACCGATTTGGAAGGGCTTGGCTTTAGCTTGTTACCAGTTGGGAATCCACTCTCACCGGCTCTGCTAAAGCTCTTGGGAGGTAGCCACTCTAGAAGAATCACATGAATTTCTCTTACACCCAAGATCCATAAAGGTGAGGGGAGAGGATACATTCATGTAGTTCTTAGGATTACAATCTAAAAAACACTTCAATCACGCAAGACAATGATTCATTTTAAGCACCAACCAAAGTGTGTTTTAACTACCAAAAACAAATATAAGAAGTTGTGAAAACATGCAAGGTCTTCGAAAAAAATCCTAAAATAAACCCATTAGTAGTTTGTAATGCCTTTCTTCATATCAGTGTCCTGTAACAAACATGTCAGAAGTTTATGATGCCTTTTCTTTGTCTCAGCATCCTGCAAACCACTGTTATGTTGTTTCAAAAGATAAAATCAAAGAAGCACATATGTTAGAAAATAGCAGGTGGTTAGTGTATCATCTTAAAATGGAATAACTTCTATGTTAAGAGCATTTACCCCTCCTTAGGGGATGTTTTTTACCTCTACCATATCAGAATTCTATTTCTGCATCATCTCATGCTTCTGTGCTGGTTCAGGACCCTGATTGGGCCTCTCCGGGCACCTCCTACCCCACCTGGCATATTTTCCAGGGGTTCTAACCCCCTGGGATAGGGTTGACCTTGACCCTGACCTAGGTCCCCCTTTCAAATCAAGAAACTTGTCAGCTGCCGGGGCTCATCAAAAATTTAGTTTTCCTGCTTCCGGGTTGGCTGTTTCAGGTTTCAAAGCGTTGATTCCTAAATTATATTTAAGATAGGTCCTTTTCTAGGGGCATGGGTCTAATTAGAATTTAATTATCCTATGTAGGCCTCCTTAGAAGATTGTGCCCTAATTTCATATTAAAGGAAGCATTTCTCTCTCATTTTCTCTAAGTCTTCTAAGTGCAAAAAGCTCTAATCAAGATTTTGTCAAGAAGCAAAAAGGTTCAAGCATCCATTTCCAAGTTCTCAAGGTGTTCAATTCTTCTCCTCAAGCATTCAAGTTCTCCATTAAAGATAAAGGATTCAAGCTCTCAAACCTTAAAAGGGATTAGGTGCAAACATTCAAGATTCATCATCCAAACCCTAGATCTAGCCATCATGGTGGTGTGATCTTCCTTCAAGATCCTTGGTGCCTCTTCAAGACTCTTTCATCATCTCTTCAAAGTGGA
>MU224881.1:1579693-1608853 GCA_018584345.1 Thuja plicata | reverse complement strand
GGTGAATTTAATTTAATTAAAGTGCTAGGACTTTATTAATTAAATTAATTTGATCATAAGGTTTGTTTAGCCAAATAGGTATTTAGGAATTAAATATGATGTATGATTAATGCAAATTTAGGATTTTTTTGCATTTGACACTTAGGTCGAGTAGAGTCAGTCAAAACTCAGAATTGCCTAGTACAATAAGACTTTGATGATCTAGAAGAGTGATAAATGCAACAAAATTGGTTAGGGTTGCAAGATGCCAATTTTGGGGTGTTACAGGAAGTTACTTTTGTTGTTATTCAAAGGTATAAGTAAAATTCTAAAAGTTTTATTATTCTTGATTCACCCTCTTCTCAGTACCTATTATTTCCAATACTTCCTTCAACATTTTTTGATCCCAAAGCTTTTTGTCAATTCTACCATCAACCTAGTCATGATACTGAAAAATGTTATTCCTTGAAAAATGTGGTTCAAGACCTTATTGATTATAATGCTATATATGTAGATGTTGATATTAACCATGGAAACAAATCAGTTGCACCTCCTAATCATAATTCACAAATATACAATAACCCTTTTCCATCTCATTCAACCAATACTATTGAGAAACCTTCTTATCTCATTTATTATGATAAGAAAATTGACAAAGCCACTCATATTGTCAACCACATTGAACACGTCCAATATCAACCTAAACCTAATCCTCCACCTCCATCTCCATCTTTCATTTCCTTTGATCCTGCAGAAACAGTTAATGCACCTGATGATCCTCTTAACATTGTCACTAGGGTTAATGGTATTCCTTTTTGTGGTACCCTTGTTGATCCCACTTGCATGGTGAATGTGATAACTGAAGAGAATATTTTTATTAAATTATTGCATAAATATTTCAATGATAAATCTGATGTCTTGATTCAAACTTGCAATGGTTTCCTTTATCCTTCCCATGGTTACATTTATTTTCCTATTGAAGTTGGTGGTAAAACTTTGGACACTAATTTCACTAGTATTCCTACTTCTAATCAATTTCAAGCTAAAATTGGTCTTCCTTGACTTACCTCCATGAATTTTGTGGATTCTCCTATTCATAAATGTGTTAAATTTCCACATAATGGAGAGATCATGATTCTTAACCATAGTATTTATCATACTTTTATGCCTTGAGACTCTATTGACCTTTATTTCTTTTAGTCGAGTCACATTCCTCGACCAACTAAAGTTCTTCCTGATTATATTTTCTGATCATACCAAGCCTTTAAGATTAAAAATATTTGTGAACTTGGAAAACCTAAGGATGATCCTAGTCATGGCCTTCTTCCTACACCACCTATTCCTCCTTATCCACATCCTTTTGCTGTCATCTCTCAACCTAGTGTTGTTCCTTCAGTTCTTCCTCCTCAAGAAGAAAATAAATCTATGTTGATTGAGCTTATTCCTCCCCAAATATCTAATAAAACTAAACATAACACTCATGCTTTTGATCCTTATCGTAAACATTGTGATAGTGCCCGTGAACTTGTTTCACAAAATATTTCTTCACCTCACCTCTCCTCATACTTCACTTTCCTCTGAACAACCCATGCTTGAGCCTATGGAGGAAGTGAATAAAGTTAAAATGAAAAAACAAGATAATGTTATTTGTATCTTATATTCTATTACAATTAATCTTGATGAAGAAGATATTCTTGATAATCCTTTTTTTTTGAGCTCCACAGACTCAGCTAGGTATTACCTATAATAGATTATTGATTCTTCAGTCAATATATTTAGTGGACTAATTCATTCACTGGTTTGTTATTTTTGACCTCACTATAACAACTTATAAAATACCTTGGATATTGCAATGATTAATTTAAAATAGAGTACTATAAGACAGGCTATGGTCTTGATAACATAAACCAATGAGATAAGGATTTTCATCCTTCTTCCTTTTGATTTTAGGAGGGGCAACCTAATGATCCTCTCTTCAAGGAATCAAAAAACTAAATTGTACCCTAAGAAAACAATCGCTTGAATGGAATTATTTGTTTTGCACTGTATATGATTAAGTAATTTGAAAATATTGGATTGTCTATCAATTACTTAGCAAACACAAAACTAGTGCCTAATCCCTGGGCTATGAGTCAATATCTTGTATAAATCCACAGTAAGGTGATCAATAATACACTTGCAACAAAGATAGAATACCTTATATACTATCCTCTTCCTACAACTTCATCATCCAATCCTCAAACTAATGCTATGTTCCTTGGGGTTACTTGAAACAATTTAATCCTTCCTTGAAGGAACTTACAAGTAACTACACAATCACCTTATGATCAGTGTGCTTAAATTCCTTACAGATAAACACACAAGAACTATAACAGAAATGTAAAGAGACAATTCAGATGCAGAAAAGAGATTGCAAAATATTTTATTGATGTCTTAAAGCTTCAAATACATATAGATAGACAAAATAGTACAACGTTCAGACACAATTTTAGTCTGCCTTATAATTCTATTAAAACTTCCAACTCCCTTCAAAAAAGGTTACAATTACATATATATAGTCTCAAATCATCTTGGAATCCTTAAGACAAGGATACAACAAGCTTCGGATTATTTGGAGACCTAACCCTAAAAACATAGAAAAAGACAAAAGACAATAAAACTCCAAGCAGTGGAGGACAAAACTGAAGAATAAGATTTGATTTGCACTTTGTCCTTTTGTGGATGTCATCACCTTTGTCTACATGTATTTAGCATAGTATATGATAGTTGTAATAAGATTTAGTGACCACCAATACAGGTTAACCTACACTAATCTCTTCAAGATTACTAACCTTCCTATGCTCATAGATCAGGTGCCATGTGTCCCTTTTATTCTTCATCCATGACATCCAAGTCAACTATGATAGGCTTATTTTTCTTTGGTTTTGTCATGTTATCCCATGCAGTCACATCTTCCTCCTTCGCCCACTCAAAATTATGAATACTTTCTAGTTTAGCCTTATGCCTTTCCCACCTAACATCCGTTATGATTTTAACATCTAAAATGAACTTATTGCAATCTTTTTCTTCCTTTATTGCCTCATCAAGAAGTTTTTGTACCTCTCCATATCCAATTCTCCTTGATCAGATACATAAATGTCTTTATTGGGAAGCACACTATCAAACTTTGATCCTCATAACCCTAATGGTTTGATCTGATCATCCTCGGTTCTAATGGGAGGTACAAACCTATTATAAATCACCCCAAACATCTTAAACTTTGCCTCAATTTGATTGGATTTTTCTTTGAAGAAAGACAAGGTAGCCCCAATCAACTATATTTCTATACCAACCATAGTTACTATTTTTGGCAAATATGATCTTAGAGGTTGTACAGATGCTAACCTCTCAACAAGAGATGTTCTTCCAGACCAATTTGAATAGTAGAGATTCAAAATTGTCAAAAAAACTAGCAAATTCTTCTTGTAGGCCTAGAAACCTTCCATAAGCCCCATACACCACACAATCTTATCTTTGCTGGTGTTTATTCTATGCTGAAAAACTGAAGTCAATGCCTCCAAAACAACATTGTTATGCTCTGTGACTCCTAGTTTTGTTTCAGTATGTATCTCCCCTATATCCTCTATTTGGATTTCAACATCCATCACTTATTTTGTCTCAACAAGGGAAGCTTCTAATATTTCTTGAAATTGTCTAGTAAGCTCATCTATGAGCTTTTCCTTTTCTTTGATATTTATCAGTGCTAACTCCCTGTCCTTAAAAATAGCACTAGTATCACTAGTGAGTTTCTATAATTTTTCTGACAGTTGGGCTATTTTTGCCTCATTGAGCTGAGCAAAGTGAGTCATCACTTGTGATATTTCCAAATCCCCTATATTTTCCAGTGTCCATATGATCTTATTCCCCTCCATTTTCTCTTGAATATTTAAAATCGATGGCTTTTGATCTTTAGGAGCTAAGCTCCACATTGCAAGTGCCTGGGACTTAGGGTTATATCCAAACCCTTTGATCATATCCCCAACCTGAGTCTCTGATGAAAATTTTACATCAGGTTGTCTTCTTATTTGGTCTATTATAAAGGTTGGAGAGAAATCCCAGCCTTCCAAAAATAATATCCCACTGGCCTTGACCAGTTTTCTTTCCTGTTATGGTGTAATTTCATCAAATTTGGGATCATAATCCTGCAATGTTTGTAAGGCTTCCTGAGGGATTGGATCACCACCTGCCAATTGCAACTATTTTCCAGTTTTTTTGTTACTTATTCCATATGAGGAAATTGTTGAATTCTCTTGTCTTAATGAATTTGTCATCCTTGAGGAATTCCTCTTAATGCATCAACCTCTCATCTGTACATGACCTAATAGGTAATTCTTCCTCTTCTTTTGTATCCTTTTGTAGGCTTTTCCCTGCCCTGATCTATTTTCTCAATAAATGATCATAGGGCCTATTTCCAGTTATTAGAGCTCCAACTCTATTTGGATAGGCAGTAGGTGAAGGATGGCCTTGATCACTTTCATCATCATATTCTGACTCAGAGTGCTCTGGTTGGCCTTTCTTAGGAACCACTAATTCCTCCTCTAATTGATTGCAGAGAATTGTGTGAGAGTTGATCATAGCATCTAGCCTTTTCAAATAAGGCATGTCAATGTAGAAACCTCCAAACTTCATTCCTTTTCTTTTCACCTTCCTCTCCAGGTCCATAATTTTATTGAACTTAATTTCTCTTTTTTCCACCTCCTCATCCTCCAGAATATTTCTAATTAATCCTCCTCCATGCATTCTTCATGTTCTTTTGTGTAGGGGATGGTTGGTGTGAGAAATTTCTCAACACTAAGGATGAAACCCTCTATATCAACATATCTTTACAGGGACACATTCATTCTATAATGATTCATCCAGGCATTTACAAGGTCCAAAGCTCCTTTTCCAATAGTGAAATTGTAAATCCTGAATTGTCTAGGGGTAAATGTACCCTTCCTATGTGATGCTAGGTGCTCCTTGTCTGTCAAAATGAGTTGCCTGATGAACTCCATTGAATCTATCCTTGGTGGTACATGGTATGGTAAGATGTGTTCAGGGTGGGAGAAATCATAGACCCTCATTATTGTGAAATTCTTCTCATAATAGAAATCCCCCCTATTATGGTCTCCTGGCCATTTATCAAGATATTGGCATGGTCTCAATAACTGTATTACCTTAATAGACAACCTAGGTTTATCAACACTGAGGCACTTAAGAAGTGGATAGATTATCCAATTTTCAAAAGCACAAAACTCTTTCTCTCTAGATGTATAATTCCATACTCTGAGCCAAAAGTGAACAGGGCTAGGTTGGTAATAGTGAAACCTCTGTGGCTGTAGAAACTCACAATTCATAACTTGGAAATCGTAGTACAGGATCAAATGCATGAGGATTGAATAATGCATAAATTTTGGATGATCCTTCTTACTTTTTATGTCTACAAACCCTTGATGCATCTGTTCTATGATATACTGGATGTAATCATAATTAGAAGTGGTATGGAGGCTATGCATATCCAACATCATCATCAAAATATCTGAGGTGATTCTCTCTGCTCCAGCATCCTTTCCAAGCACTCTACATAGTGCATATGAAATGTATTTGATGTAGAAATTAAGGTCTTTGTAGAAATATGGGGTTTCTCCTAACATGGGGGCTATATAGGTTTTCATTTTGTTAGGGACATGATGATCCCTGATCAACTTAGCAGCAATGCCAAATTCTCTAGTGTATCTATTCTCTAGGCTCTTTACATTTATTTCAGTAGCCATGGGGTAGTATACATTGAAAGCCTTCATGAAGTTATTCTGGTCCAAGGTTAGTAGGGGCTTTCCATCATCCCTCTTAATGGTTTTGGTTAGGGGATCATATCTACTGGCCAATTCTAAAATGAAATTGACATCAACAAAGACATTAGGAGCAATCAACCTAGCTAATCCATAGGTCCAAGGGTTTGAGATAGGAATGGGTTCATCACTATTATTAAAGAATTAATTAAATAGTGAATATCCCAATGAACCTGGTGTTTTTGCATCGCTAATGTAAGCCATATCATCAATTAAGACCTTGGCACTAACCTTTCTATTTTGACTAGAGCCTAGAAGCAAAGTGAGAAACTCATTTGAATAGTTCATCTTTCCCTTTGAATCATCATCAACATCTTCACTTCTCCCACAGGTGGATGCCATACTCTATGCTTGACTCATCTTCCTTTTCTATTCTATTCTCAACACCTTATCACTGATATTGAAACAAATTCTCAAAACCCTCACTACCAACTGTGAATTATCTTGAAATCTACAACTCTAAATTCTTAAAATACTTTCAATCACAATCTCCGTTGAATTTTTAATCAGGAAAACACCTTTCTGAATCACTTACTACTGGAAATTTCAACCTTTCTCATAAAACGCTAAAAATTCTATGAACTCTTCGCTCTAAGAAATTGGAGGCTAGTAAAAATGAAATAACAACAGACATGTATAATTATAACTGATAATTCAATATAGATGTCTCTTTGAACTGGTAAACTTAAAATTCAATCATTTTCGCCATTAGTTTCACACACTGTCACATCAATTTCTGGTTCTAGCCATGGCATTCAAACTGTCAGGTAATCAATTTCTGATGAGTGTATTTGCATATAAAACCTTGTAAAATTCAAAAAGAGATCAAAATCTAATCTGATTAGCTACATTAAATTATATTACGGCTACTTTCCCATCTATCAAAATCTCTATACTCTTATTGGTTAGAAACTATCCATGATGGCACCGTAGAAAAGTCTTTATTTAACTCTGGTTGACTTCTAGCAACCGAGTTATCTCCTTGTCGCTTAATATTTTTGATAACTGCAATTCCGTCAAGAGACTTAGCAACTATCATAGGATCAATCATTAGATCAACGGTTATCGCGATGTCACTTAATATTTTAACTTAACCCTTCATCTTATGGAGACATCGTGACAAAGCATTGTCTTCACCAGTTCTTTACCTTGGGTTGCATCTAGATACTTGGCGACTGTGGAAGCTCTATGTCACCAGACTAAATCTTTAACTCATGCTTTATCAGGAGACCTCACGACTAAACACTTTAGTCTCTTATTCACGTGATTATTTCATCTTTAAAAATTGCATCTAGAGACAACGCGATCACCGTTGATCTCACTTTCCCTAGCATCTGACGGTTATCGCTAAGTCTCGTAATATTTATTACAAACCCTAATATTTCATGTGACTTAGTGACAAATAGATGCGTTTCATACATTTTCTTCTTTTATCCTGATTGGTTGATCCTGCGTGACTTTTCAACTTTGTATTGCGACTACACGACTACCATCAAATCCTGTCTTCATCGGATGGTTATCTCTTGATCTCTTGATTTTAACTTAACTCTTCTTTCTTCACACGACTGTGTGACAACAATTAAATTTAATCTGACATCTGATCCTTGGTTTATCCAGAGACTTAGCAACCATTGAATCTCCATGTTGCATGATAATTTCTAAACCACAGTTACAATCAGGAGACTTCCCGATTGTCATTAGATTAAATCACTGATCAATGATTGTCATGTAATCCCCAATTCTTTCATTTAACTCACATTTGATCATGAGACCTGGTGAAAAAACTAAAACTTTAACTCATGAACTTAACTTATAACCATGGGTTACATCAGGAGATAACGCGACTGAGAAATCTTGAATTCACCAAATAAAATAATTAACTTTTCTTTCATCAGGATACAACACGACTATCGTCAGATCTTATTATAAAATCAATGGTCCATGCCAAGTCTCATAACCATTTTAGCATATTCTATTTTACTAAGAGACTACGTGACTAATGCTTTTTGCCAAGTCTCCAAATCATAAGGAATATTCATCTTTTCTTATGAGACTTGGCGACTAAGAAATAAGCATATACACATAAACTCAGACTTAAGTCATGAAAAAGGTAATGTAAAAATAGAACCAGCCTGAGTGGTTTAGGGATTTTTTGCAATTTCAAACAATAATTACTCAAGGGCTTAGGGTTTTGACATTTTAAACTAGGTTTAGGGATAAAGCATTATTTTAAGAGGTATGTAAACAATTTTAGACATGAATTTTAAACCTTCTGGGCATAAGAATGATAGGCATTTCAAAAAGATTTAGGGCAAGCTCAAAAATAGCAAATACAACCAATAGTGGCTCTCTCTGAGGATGGCTAAACACAAGTTTATGACAAGAATCATAGAAGCTTTGGTTGCAGACCTCTTACTTGACACAGACTAAACTATTGCTTAAGGGAAACACACAACTGAAAGAAGCTATATACAATATAATACATACTTACTTGTGCATAAAACTTTGTTTTTCAATTTAAGAAGGGCTTCAGAAATTGCCCATGCACTGGAAACTCAAAATATTCTCCATTCATTCTCATCAGCAAATAGGAATCCTTTCCAAAGCTTTGTGAAATAAAAAATGGCCCAAGCCATAAAGACTCAAATTTTTTATGCTTTCCTTTATCTTCTTCTCTCACATTCCATTGACTAACTAGGTCATCTGGTTGGAATTTTCTATCAGTAGCCCTTTTGTCAAATAGATATTTCATCTTCTATTTTAATTTGATGTTTTCCTTCTGGCTATCTCTTCTTGTTTCATCCAACTCTGCCAATTGAATCATTCTATCATGCATGCTGTCAGAAACATCTAACTGCTCTTCTTGCATGAACTGATATACTAGTAACAGATTGTTGATAGGCATTTTTTATTGTATGCCATATACCAATTCAAATGGATATTTTCCTATTGCCTTTTTAACTGTTATTCTATCAGCCCAGAGTGCTAACTTTAATTTGGTATGCCATGCTCTCTTATTCTTTTCAAGAGTTTTTTTCAATATCTTCAATATGCTATTGTTACTGGATCCAGCTTGTCCATTTGCATGTGGGTTAAATGGGGATGAATATGACATTATGATCCCATATTTCTCATAGTATTCTATTATCTCATTTGATCTAAAGCACAGAGCATTATCCATCACTAAATTTGAAGGTACACCAAATCTAGTCAGAATATTCTTCATTAAAAATTCAGTGACTACCTTACTTGTTGCCTTTTTTGTAGGAATGGCTTCGATCCACTTTGTAAAATAATCAGTGGCTACCAGTATGCAACGGTGTCCTCCACTAGATTTTTTTGCAAACTCACCAATAAAATCAATTCCCCACATAGAAAAAGGGGCTTCAGCACTTACTGGGTTTAACAATAGGGCTCCTAAAAATTTGATCTTATTTGAGAACCTTTGACATGGATCACATTTTTTGACATATGCATATGTATCTTTAAATAAACAAGGCCAATAGTATCCATCCCTTAAAATCTTGTGGGCAGTGGTCTTGGCAGAAATGTAACCTCCACACTCCCCTGCATGCATTTCATTTAAAACCTTCTTAGATTGGCTCTGATCTAAACATAACAATAATACACCATTTATGTCTTTCCAATACAAATCCCCTTTGACTAAGGTGTATTTTTGAGCCTACAATTTGAGATTTCTCTTTTGATTGTCAGTCATAGCATCAGGACACTTGGCATTCTTTAAAAAGTACATAATATCATCATAAAATGGTTGTCTTTCTATACTTGTAACTGTCTGATCATGTGTCTCTATATCATTCACTTGTACTAAATCCAAGTCATCCTATTTCATGAGTTTGGCCAAACCCTGACCTCTTATCAACTTTGTAATGTGGATTTCAAGATTAAATTCCTGAATTCTATTGATCCACTTACACCTCTTACCAGTCACTTTTGACTAAGTAAGAATATCTTTTACCGTTGAGTGAGCGACATATGCTTGCACCTTAGTACAGACCAAATATGGTCTAAAATATTTTACTACTTTCAATAAAGCATATGCCTGCTTTTCCATCATCTCATAGTTTAGCTCTGCAGTCTGGAGATATTTACTATAAAAAGCTATTGGATGCTCAAATCCTTCCTCATCTTTCTATAGTAAAACAACATCAATTGTGTGATAAGATGCAAATGAAAACAGAGAAAAGGGATTACTATAATCAGGTGATTTTAGAACTGGAGCCTCTTGCACTGCCTTCTTTATTCTCTCAAATGATATTTGAGCTTCTTCATTCCAATTAAATTTTGCATCTTTTTTCAGCAACTTTATGATAGGTTTGACAATTTCTGCAAAGTTTGCTATAAATCTTCTTACAAAATTAATCTTTCCTAAGAAAGATTGAACTCCCTTTAATTTTTTTGGAGAAATGACGTTTTGGATTAATTCTATTCTTTCAGGGTCTATTCTTACTCCATCTTTAGACACTATGTGTCCAAGCAACTTTCCCTCATGTACTACAAAGCGACATTTCTTAGGATTTAATGAAACACCACATTCTAAAGCATTATTGAAAATTTTACCCAAGTGTTAAAAATGATAGTCAGCTTTCTTAGAGTATGTAGTTAGATCATCTTGATAAATGACCATGAACAAGTCACTAAATTCTTTACAAGCAACATCCATGGCTCTCTAAAAAGTTGCTCCTACATTTAGCAGTCCAAATGGAATTCTGATATAAACATAAGTTCCCCAAGGAGTGGTAAATGTAGTCTTGTACTACTCTGATTCCCTCACTAAAACTTGGTTGTAGCCTAAGAAACCATCCATCATTGATAACAACTCACAACCAGTCACTTTATGTAACATTGCCTCCATGTAAGGTAAAGAATAGTTATCTTTCAGCGAAGAAATATTCAAATTTCTCAAATCCACACATAATCTGATGTCACCATTCATTTTTCTTACTAGTACCAAATTTGAAACCCATGTTGAGTGTCTGATAGGCTAGATAATCCCAGCATCCTTTAACTTCATCAACTCTTGCTGCATCTTAGGAGCCAGTAAAGGATTAATAGGTCTGTGTTTTTTCCTAAATGGTTTCACCTCTGATTTTAGAGGGATCTCATGTTGGAAAAGGTATTCCTTATAATCTTTTAAGTCCTCATATGACCATGCAAAAACATGCTTATATTTTCTCAATAGTTTAATCAAATTTGTCCTTATATGGGAATCTAAACCTTTTCCAATGTAAACAACTTGAGGACTGGTTTTTTATCCTAAGCTGATTTCCTCCAAGTCTTCAATCTTAGAATTGCTTATTTTCACTGAGTGATCATTTTGACTACTGAACAATGCTTCAAGTTCAACCAGACCCTTCGGAATATGATTGGAACTTAATTGGACAACCTCATTTCCTAAAAAATAATCTTTACCCTCATTATTCTCAAGTAAGGTATTGCAAACTATGCACTGATTCTCATATTGGTCCAAACACTGAATGAATCTCAAAATTATTGGTCATCTTGAAAAACTTTCTAGTTGTATATATTATCTGGAACAACTGGTCTTGTCTTAACTTCAAGTATTGATACCCCATGTAAGGTCTGATCATCATTTTTCAGAGACAAATTTTCTAACAAATTTGCCATTATATTTTTAGACCTTTCTATCCAACTTATATCAAAGGCATCAAACATCTCAATCTGATCCCAAATAGCATATTTTTACATCTTTAATCTATCATTTTTCAATGCATATTTGGATCTTATTTGGGCTACCACTAATTCTGAATCACCATAAACTTTTAAACATTTTATTCCATGTTTAATGGCAATTTCTAGCCCTAAAGATAAATCCTCATACTCTGTTGTATTATTTGTACATTGAAAGGCTATAAAAAAAGAATATTTGAAAGTTGTACTTGATGGAGATACAAGTAATACACCATCTCATGATCCTTCTTTTGAGCAAGCTCCATCAAAATACATTTTCCATAAACCATCACCTTGTACAATCAATTCTTTAACCAGAGGATCTATGTTTTTACACTGATGATGATGATCACTCCTTTGTACTCTGAAGTTCTCCATATCCACATCAATACAGTAGTTAAGGTTAGTGTCTTCATACCATTCAATCATGTGAGGAGTCCTACCTTCTCTTGACACTTTAACATTATTTCTAGCAATGTTAAAAGTAGCATATGACAAATCACTTTGTATATTACCTCCCATTGAAGCACTCCATTTTCTGGATAGTAACATCCTATAATGTGGTGGTATGTAAACAACAAGAACATTCATAGTTAAAACCACATCAGGACATACTGCTAATTTGTAAGGCATGGCTTCAATAGTACCAATAACAGGGACTTCTCTAGAATCCATTGCTTGACATTTCCCATGAGGAGTGTCCACTTGTAATCCCATAGATTTCATAATTTCCACTGGCATGATATTTTTTGATGCTCCTAAATCAATAATACAGTTTTTAAGCATTTTTCCATTAATTACCAGTTTTAGAAAGAATGGGTCAACAACCTTAGGAGAAGTGGTTGTGTTTAAGAAAATCTAAGGAATCTCAGAAGTCATTTCTTTAGCTTCCTTCCCTTTGTTATTTGGTCTCTTATCAACATTTTCTAAACTTTTAACTTTCATTTTAGGCACATCGTTTAATAGTGATAGAATATTTTCTTTATGTTCCTTGATTCTCATCATCTCTAAAAATGGAACTTTTATAGTCATTTGAGACAAACAGTGGCCAATATCTATTGGAGTATACTTTATATCTGAGGACTTTGGTTTTGAAAAAATAATATTATTTTCCTCAATCTATATGTTCAGAGTTGGTTCTTCTTTCTTAGATTTTTTGTTTTCTATCTTAAGAGAAGAAGTACTTGTTTCTTGTACCTTTCCTTTTCCCTCTTGTACAACAATAGGATCTATGGATTTAGTTACAATCTTGACCTTAGGTTTGTTTTCATTTTCCCCAGGTCCATCTTTCTTTTGTACATATTTGGTGTCTGTTTTATTTTCTTTTATAAATACACCAGATGGTTGACTACCAGTACCACCAACTACTCTATTTATTAAGTGATAATTTCTTCTTGCTTTGTTCACCAGATCTACAGTAATTCTTTCTTTTTCTTCATCTGAATCTTTTCTTACCAATGGAAGGTCTTGATTTTTTTGTGCATAACATCTTATATGGTCATCTATTTCTTCTATTACACTGTCTGATAAAATTTGTTGATGATGAATCTCTACATTTCCTTGTGAACCATATGAATCATGATTTTCAATTTTATTACCTAGGTCTACATCATGACATGAGTAGGCATTTGTCATATTACAATCACATTGTTCACTTCCATCATTCCCTTGTTCTTCATTTGCTTTCAGATCTAAGGAAACAATGCAAAAATTTGGGTTATGTGGGGCTTCACAAGCCTCACACTAGAAATCATCATTGCATAAATGGACAGCATTTTTTATGCAAAGGGTCTAGAATTTTGTTCTCAGGTTTTTCTTTTCTCTGTGGGGCAATAGACTTCCCATCCTTAAACTGAGTTCCATAAGGATGATTTTGCATCCTATTCTGAGGATTATAAGTATTATTATAGGAAGGCTTATTATTTTGAGGAGCCCTATACTCTTTATATATTGGTTCATTTACGTTACTCCTACTAAACCTTGCATCATCTCTCCTATTTAGTTTACCAGGCACCCTTCTATTCATCTGAATATTTACTATTATCTTGTAAGCATCAGTGAGGGTTCTAGGGTTTTTATCCCTAAGAGCATAACCATTTTATAATCAAAAGCATTTAAATAGGTTGCTAGATATACCTCTTCATCCAGCCTTATTTTCTGAAATGGTTTATGCATAGCTCTTTGGAATCTGGTAATGAACTCAGTGACCTCCTCATTATAGTTATTTTTGATGTTATTGAACTCATCTAGTAAGAACCCCTTATTTGTCTTATCACCATATTGATCTTTAACTAACTCAATTAATTCACCCGTGGATGCAACAAAGCCATTAGAAAGACTTCTAAACCATTCTCTAGCATCCTTTACTAGAGACTGAAAAAAAAGCTTCATTAACACATCTTCATGAATGATATTCAAATCATCAACAAAATCAATGAATTTTCTTAAATGTACTTCACAAGAGATGACATTATTACCTGCAAATTTTGGGATCTTTTCACCCACATCACCCACATATTTTGGAAATGCATTTGGGTATCCAGGAATGCCAGTGAAATTAAATTGCTTATACCATTCAAAATGAAATGGTTTCCTTTGGAAGCTATCAGTCTCTTTGAAAGTAGTAGCTTTTGTTTTGGAAGATGTGTTCTCAGTTCCAGCATAAGAATATTTTGAAGACTACAAAAAATCTATTTTATTTTTCATTTCTATTGTTGCAGCTTCCATCTGAGATTTTTCTATCATCTTTCCCATGGTTTTGTTTTCTATTATTATTCTTTCAAGATCAATATCCAATTTGTACAGTTGCTCTCTTAAGGCCTTCTGAACTTTAGGCTCTTCAATTTTTCTTTTAGTGATCTTTTGGTTACCTTTGTGCTTAACATTTTGTGAACTAGAAGCTCTGTGAGTAATAGGTATCTCATGGTATTTTTGAGACCTCTCATTATTTCTTGTAGTTTTATGTCTTAAGGATCTTCTTCTACTTCTGTCGACATATTTATGCTCATGTTTTTTATTTCTATGTTCTTTTTCCCTTTTCATCTGTTGAATAAGGGCAAGATGTTTCATGAGGAGTGTTTCTTCCTCAGCAAGCTCATTAGAAGGAACTTCCTCAGAATCTAAACTGATTGTATCTTTTCCTTCTCTTTCACTTGAACTGGAGGTAATTACAAGTGTTTCTAATCCTCTCTCTAGACCTTCTTCATATTCTGAAGTATTGCCTTCATGATTAGACTGATTGCTACCTTCCACTCTCCTAGTATTACTTTCTTTACTTCTTCGAGGAGTTTCATCTATATTGACTTGATTTATTTTCTTCCTCCAAGACATCTCCATCCTTGAAGTTGATGGGATTCCACCATCTAATGCAACTTCAGGATTCCCTTTCATTTTTGACCTAGTATTCATTTTGAAATATGTTCACTTAACTTGTTACTGATCATAGAGATTTAACTTTAGAGTCGCCATCCAACAATTGTTTGGGATGAATGAATGCTATCAAAATGACCTTGACAACTACAACTGTAAATATAGTGTCTTCTAAAACCTTAGAGATTCTGAATACTCTTACCAAGACTTTACAATCTCTACTCCCCAGCAGAGTTGCCAATTTGTTAGGCGACTCGGATAGGCAAACTCAACTTAAAATGGCTTGAAAATATTTGAATTGATGCACCAGAGATTGTAGGACAACTTTGAATATGATTGATTATATTGATCCCCAGTGGAGTCACCAATTTGTTAGCTCTTTTTCTTTTAGTACAACCTTAAAATGATAGTATACTTATATACTTGAATGCAAACTCCTTTTTATGCAAGATAAAGGCTAATTAATGAGGTATTTTGATAACACTCAGAATACCTATTATCACCTCCTTCTTTTTTGAGCTCCACAGACTCAGCTAGGTATTATCTATAGTCGATTATTGATTCTTCAGTCAATATGTTTAGTGGGCTAGTTCATTCACTGGTTTGTTATTTCTGACCTCACTATAACAACTTATAAAATACATTGGAGATTGCAATGATTAATTTAAAATAGAGTACTATAAGCTAGGCTATGGTCTTGACAACATAAACCAATGAAATAAGGATTTTCATCCTTCTTCCTTTTGATTTTAGGAGGGGTAACCTAATGATCCTATCTTCAAGGAATTAGCAAACTAAACTGTACCCTAAGAATACAATCCCTTGAATGGAATTATTTGTTTTGCAGTGTATATGATTAAGCAATTTGAAAATATTGGATTGTATATCAATTACTTAGCAAACACAAAACCAGTGCCTAATCCCTGGGCTATGAGTCAATATCTTGTATAAATCCACAGTAAGGTGATCAATAATACACTTGCAACAAAGATAGAATACCTTATCTACTATCCTCTTCCAACAACTTTATCATCCAATCCTCAAACTAATGCTATGTTCCCTGGGGTTACTTGAAATAATTTAATCCTTCCTTGAAGGAACTTACAAGTAAATGCACAATCACCTTATGATCAGTGTGCTTAAATGCCTTACAGATAAACACACAAGAACTATAACAAAAATGTAAAGAGACAATTTAGACGCAGAAAAGAGATTGCAAAATATTTTATTGATGACTTAAATCTTCAAATACATGTAGATAGACAAAATAGTACAAAGGTTCAGACACAATTTTAGTCTACCTTGTAATTTTATTAAAACTTCCAACTCCCTTCAAAAAAGGTTACAATTACATATATATAGTCTCAAATCATCCTTGAATCCTTAAGACAATGATGCAACAAGCTTCATATTATTTGGAGACCTAACCCTAAAAAAATAGAAAAAGACAAAAGACAGGAAAACTCCAAGTGGTGGGAGGACAAAACTGAAGAATAAGATCTGATTTGCACTTTGTCCTTTTGTTGATGTTGGCACCTTTTTCTGCATGTATTCAGGATAGTATCTGATAGTTGTAATAATATTTACCGACCGCCAATATAGGCTAACCTACACTAATCTCTTCAAGATTACTAACCTTCCTGTGCTCATAGATCAGGTGCCATGTGTCCCTTTTATTCTTCATCCATGACATCCAAGTCAACTATGACAGGCTTCTTTTTCTTTGGTTATGTCATGTAATCCCATGCAGTCACATCTTCCTCCTTAGGCCACTCAAAATTCTGAATACTTTCTAGTTGAGCCTTCTACCTTTCCCACCTAGCATTGATTATGCTCTTAACATCTGTAATGAACTTATTGCAATCTATTTCTGCCTTTATTTCCCCATCCATAAGTTTTTTTTACCTCTCCATATCCAATTCCCCTTGATCAAATACATAAATATCTTTATTGGGAAGCACACTATCAAACTCTGATCCCCATAACCCTAATGGTTTGATCTGATCATCCTCGGTTCTAATCAGAGGTACAAACCTATTATAACTCACCCCAAACATCTTCAGCTTTGCCTCAATTTGATTGGCTTTTCCTTTGAAGAAAGACAAGTTAGCCACAATCTACTCTATTTATGTACCAACCATAGTTACTATTTCTAGCAAATCTGATCTTAGAGGTTGTACAGATGCCAACCTCTCAACAAGTGTTGTTCTTCCAGACCAATTCGAATAGTATGGATTCAAAATTGTCAAAAAACTAGCAACTTCTGAATGTAGGCCTATAAACCAGCCATAAGCCCCATACACCACATCAATCTTATCTTTGATTGTGTTTATTCTATGCTGCAAAACTGAAGTCAATGCCTCCAAAACAACATTTTTATGCTCTTCGACTCCTAGTTCTGTTTCAGTATGTATCTCCCCTATATCCTCTATTTGGATTTCAACATCCATCACTTATTTTGGCTCAACAGGGGCTAGTTCTGTTATTTCTAGCAATTGTCTAGTAAGATCATCTATGAGCTTTTCCTGTTCTTTGATATTTATCAGTGCTAACTCCCTGTCCTTAACAATAGCACTAGTATCACTAGTGAGTTTCTGTAATTTTTCTGACAGTTTAGCTATTTTTTCCTCATTGAGCTGAGCAAAGTGAGTCATCACTTGGGATATTTCCAAATCCCCTGTATTTTCCTATTTCCATATGATCTTATTCCCCTCCATCTTCTCTTGAATATTCAAAATGGATGGCTTTTGATCTTTAGGAGCTAAGCTCCACATTTCAAGTGCCTCAAACTTAGGGTTATATACAAACCCTCTGATCATATCCCCAACCTCAATCTCTGATGACAATTTTACATCAGGTTGTCTTCTTATTTGGTCTATTATAAAGGTTGAAGACAAATCCTAGCCTTCCACAAATAATATCCCACTGGCCTTGACCAGTTGTCATGCCTATTCTGGTGTAATTTCCTCAGATTCAGGATCATAATCCTCCAATGTCTATAAGGCTTCCTGAGTGATTGGATCACCACCTCCCAATTGCAATTGTTTTCCATTTTGTTGTTGCTTATTCAATATGAGGAAATCCTTGAATTCTCTTGTGTTAATGAAGTAGTCATCCTTGAGGAATTCCTCTTGATGCATCAACCTCTCATTTGTACATGACCTAAGAGGTAATTCTTCCTCTTCTTTAGTATCCTTTTGTAGTTTTTTCCCTGCCCTGATCTTTTTTCTCAATAAATGATCATAGGGCCTATTTTGAGTTATTAGAGCTCCAACTCTATCTGTCTTATTTTTCCTAGAAGGTTCCACTATTTATATTTTTTTATCTCTTTGGTGGGGGCTCATTTGTCACTTCCTTCTTTGGGACCTCTGTTAGGTCAATGATATCTTCCCCCTCAACTACCTGCTCCAATGCAACTGCTTGATAATCTGGCTAGGTAGTAGGTGAAGGATGGCTCTAATCACTGTCATCATCATATTATGACTTAGAGTTCTCTAGTTGGCCTTTCTTAGGAACCACTAATGCCTCCTATAATTGATTGTAGAGAAGAGTGTGAGAGTTGATCATAGCATCTAGCCTTTTCAAATAAGGAGTGTCAGGGTAGAAACCTCCAAACTTCATGCCTTTTCTTTTCACCAGCCTCTCTAGGTCCATAAGTTCATTGAACTTAATTTCTCTTTTGTCCTCCTCATCCTCCAGAATATTTCTAATTAAATCCTCCTCCATGCATTCTTTATGTTATTTTGTGTAGGGGATGGTTGGTGTGAGCAATTTCTTAGCACTAAGGATGAAACCCTCTATATCAACATATCTTTGCAGGCACACATTCATTCTATAATTATTCATCCAGGCATTTACTAGGTCCAAAGCTCCTTCTCCAATAGTGAATTTGTAAATCCTGGATTGTCTAGGGGTAAATGTACCCTTCCTATGTGATGCTAGGTGCTCCTTGTCTATCAAAATGAGTTGCCTGATGAACTCCATAGCAGCTATCCTTGGTGGTACATGGTATGCTAATATGTGTGGAGGGTGGGAGAAACCATAGACCCTCATTATTGTGGAATTCTTCTCATAATAGAAATCCCCCCAATTATGGTCTCCTGGCCATTTATCAAAATATTGGCATGGTCTCAATAACTATGTTACCTTAATAGGAAACCTAGGTTTATCAACACCTATGCACTTAAGAAGTGGATAGATTATACAATTTTCAAAAGCACAAAAGTCTTTCTCTCTAGATTTATAATTCCATACTCTAAGCCAAAACTGAATAGGGTTAAGTTGGTTATGTTGAAACCTTTGTGGCTGTAGAAACTAATAATTCATAACTGGGAAATCATAGTACAGGATCAAATGAATGAGGATTGAATAATGTATAAATTTTGAATGATCCTTCTTACTCTGTATGTCTACAAGTTTGATGCATCTAGTCTATGATATAATGGATGTAATCATAATTAGAAGTCGTATGGAGGCTCTGCACATCCAACACCATCATCAAAATATATGAGCTGATTCTCTCTGCTCCAGCATCCTTTCCAAGCACTCTACATAGTGCATATGAAATGTATTTGATGTATATATTAAGGTCTTTGAAGAAATATGGGGTTGTTTCTGGCATGGGGGCTATATAGGTTTTCATTTTCTTATGGACATGATGATCCCTGATCAACTTAGCACCAATGCCAGATTCTCTAGTGTATCTATTCTCTAGGCTCTTCAGATTTATTTCAGTAGCCATGGGGTAGTATACATTGAAAGCCTTCGTGAAGGTATTCTGGTCCAAGGTGAGTAGGGGCTTTCCATCATCCCTCTTAATGGTTTTGGTTAGGGGATCATATCTACTGGCCAATTCTAAAATGAAATTGACATCAACAAAGACGTCGGGAACAATCAACCTAGCTAATCCATAGGTCCAAGGGTTTGAGATAGGAATGAGTTCATCACTATTATTAAATAAGTAATTAAATAGTGAATATCTTGATGAACCTGGTGTTTTTGCATCTCTAATATAAGCCATATCATCAATTAAGACCTCAGCACTAACCTTTCTATTTTGACTAGAGCCTAGAAGTAAAGTGAGAAACTCATTTGAATAGTTCCTCTTTCCCTTTGACTCATCATTGATATCTTAACTTCTCCCACTGGTGGATGCCATACTCTATGCTTGACTCATCTTCCTTTTCTATTCTTTTCTCAACACTTTATCACCGATATTGAAACAAATGCTCAAAACCCTCACTACCAAGTGTGAATTATCCTAAAATCTACAACTCTAAACTCTGAAAACACTATCAATCACAATCTTTGTTGAATTCTTAATCAGGAAAACACCTTTCTGAATCACTTACTGCTGGATTTTTCAACCTTTCTAAGAAAAAACTAAAGTTTCTATGAACTCTTTGGTCTGAGAAATTGGAGGCTGGTAAAAATGAAATAACAATGGACATGTATACTTATAACTGACAATTCAATGCAAATGTCTCTTCAAACTGGTAAACTTACAATTTAGTCATTTCCGCCATTAGTTTCACACACTGTGACATCAATTTCTGGTTCTAACCGTGGCATTCAAACTGTCAGGTAATCAATTTTTGATGAGTGTATTTGCATATAAAACTTTATAAAATTCAAAAAGAGATCAAAATCTAATCTGATTGGCTGCATGAAATCATATTACAACTAATTTCCCATCTGTCAAAATTATATACTTTGATTGGTTAGCAACTGTCCATGATGACACCGCAGAAAATTCTTTATTTAACTCTGGTTGACTTCTAGTGACCTAGCGACTGAGTGACCTCCTTTTCACTTAATATTTTTGATAACTACAGTTCCCTCAAGAGACTTAGCGACTTTTGTAGGATCAATCATTAGTTCAACAGTTATCGCGATGTTGCTTAATATTTTAACTTAACCCTTCATCTTATAGAGACATTGCGACAAAGCATTGTCTTAACTGTTCTTTACCTTGGGTTGCATCTGGAGACTTGGTGACTGTGGAATCTCTATGTCACTAGACTAAATCTTTAACTCATGCTTTATTAGGAGAGCTCATGACTAAACACTTTAGTCTCTTAATCGTGTGATTATTTCATCTTTAGAATCTGCATCTTGAGACAACACGATCATCATTGATCTCACTTACCCGGGCATCTGACACTTATCACTAAGTCTCGTAATATTTATTACAAACCCTAATCTTTCATGAGACTTAGTGACAAATGGACATGTGTCATACCTTTTATTCTTTTCTCCTGATTGCTTGATCCTGCTTGACTTTTCAAGTTTGTATTGTGACTACATGACTACCATCAGATCCTGTCTTCATCAGATGGTTTTCTCTTGATCTCTTGATTTTAACTTAACTCATCTTTCTTCACACAATTGTGCAACAACACTTAAATTTAATCTGACATCTGATCCTTGGTTTATCTAGAGACTTAGCGACCATTGAATCTCCATGTCACATGATAATTTCTAAACCACAGTTACAATAAGGAGCCTTCCCGACTGTTGTTAGCTTAAATCTTTGATCAATGGTTATCGTGTAATCCCTAGTTCTTTCATTTAACTCATATTTGATCATGAGACCTGGCAACAGCATTGAAACTTTAACTCATGAACTTAACTTATAACCATGGGTTACATCAGGAGAAAATGAGACTGAGAAATCTCGAAGTCACCAAATAAAATAATTAACTCTGCTTTCATCAGGAGACAACGTGACTACCATCAAATCTTATTATAAAATCAATGGTCCATGCCAAGTCTCATAACCATTTCAGCATATTCTATTTTAATAAGAGACTATGCGACTAATGCTTTTCGCCAAGTCTCGAGATCATAAGGAATATTCATCTTTTCTTATGAGACTTGGCGACTAAGAAATAATAATATGCACATAAACTCAGACTTAAGTCATGAAAAAGGTAACATAGAAATAGAACAAGCTTGAGCATTTTAGGGATTTTTTGCAATTTCAAACAAAAATTACTCAAGGGGTTAGGGTTTTGACATTTTCAACTAGGTTTAGGGCTAAAGAATTATTTAAAGAGGTATGTAAAAAAATTCAAACATGAATTTTAACCTTCTCGGTATAAGAATGATAGGCATTTAAAAAAATCTCAGGGTGAACTCAAAAATAGGAAATACAACCAACAGTGGCTCTCTCTAAGGATGGCTAAACACAAGTTTATGACAAGAATCATAGAATCTTGTATTGCAGACCTCTTATTTGACGCAGACTAAACTACTCCTTAAGGGAAACAAACAACTGAAAGAAATTATATACAATATAATACATACTTATTTGTGCATAAAACTTTGTTTTTCAATTGAAGAAGGGCTTTAGAAATTGCCCATGCACTGGAAACTCAAAATCTTCTCCATTCATTCTCTTCAGCAAATAGGAATCCTTTCCAAAGCTTTGTGAAATAACAAATGGCCCAAGCCATAAAGACTCAATTTTTTTATGCTTTCCTTTATCTTATTCTCTCACATTCCATTGAAGAACTAGCTCATCTGGTTGGAACTTTCTATTAATAGCCCTTCTGTCAAACATATATTTCATCTTCTATTGTAATTTGATGTTTTCCTTCTGGCTATCTCTTTTTATTTCATCCAACTCTGCCAATTGAATCATTATATCATGCATGTTGTCAGAAACATCTAACTACTCTTCTTGCATGAACTGATATACTGGTAACAAATTGTTTATAGACATTTTTGATTGTATGCCATATACCAATTCAAATGGAGATTTTCCTATTGCATTTTTAACTATTATTCTATCAGCCCAGAGTGCTAACTTTAGTATGGTATGCCATGCTCTCTTATTATTTTCAAGAGTCTTTTTCAATATCTTCAATATGCTTTTGTTACTGGATTCAGCTTGTCCATTTGCCTGTGGGTGAAATGGGGATGAATATGACATTATGATCCCAGATTTCTCAATGAAGTCTTTTATCCCATCTGATCTAAAGCACATGGAATTATCCATCACTAACTTTGAAGGTACGCCAAATCTAGTCAGAATATTCTCTATTAAAAATTCAATGACTACCTTACTTGTTTCCTTTTTTGTAGGAATGGCTTCGATCCACTTTGTAAAATAATCAGTGGCTACCAGTATCCAATGGTGTCCTCCATCATATTTTTCTGCAAACTCACCAATAAAATCAATTCCCCACATATAAAAAGAGGCTTCAGCACCTACTGGGTTTAACAATAGAGCTCCTAAAAATTTGAGCTTATTTGAGAACCTTTGACATGGCTCACATTTTTTGACATATGCATATGTATCTTTAAATAAACAAGGCCAATATTATCCAACCCTTAAAATCTTGTGGGCACTATTCTTGGCAGAAAAGTGACCTCCACACTCCCCTACATGCATTTCATTTAAAACCTTCTCATATTGGCTCTGATCTGAACATAACAATAATACACCATTTATGTCTTTCCAATACAAATCTCCTTTGACTAATGTGTATTTTTGAGCCTACAATCTGAGATTTCTCATTTGATTGTCAGTCATAGCATCAAGACACTTGGCATTCTTTAAAAATTACACAATATCAGCATAAAATGGTTGTCTTTCTATACTTGTAACGGTCTGATCATGTGTCTCTATATCATTCACTTGTACTAAATCCAAGTTATCCTCTATCATGAGTTTGGCCAAACCCTGACCTCTTGTCAACTTTATAATGTGGATTTCAAGACTAAATTCCTGAATTCTATTGATCCACTTACACCTCTTACCAGTCACTTCTGACTGAGTAAGAATATCCTTTACTATTGAGTGAGGGACAAAATTAATCTTTCCTAAGAAAGATTTAACTCCCTTTAAGTTTTTTGGAGAAATGACCTTTTGGATTGCTTCTATTCTTTCAAGGTCTATTCTTACTCCATATTTAGACACTATGTGTCCAAGCAACTTTCCCTCCTGTATTACAAAGTGACATTTCTTATGATTTAATGAAACACCATATTCTAAAGCTTTATTGAAAATTTTACCCAGGTGTTCACAATGATCCTCTACTTTCTTAGAGTATGTAGTTAGATCATCTTGATAAATGACCATGAACAAGTGAATAAATTCTTTAAAAGCAACATCCATGGCTCTCTGAAAAGTTTCTCATGCATTTATCAGTCCAAATGGCATTCTGATATAAACATAAGTTCCCCAAGGAGTGGTAAATGCAGTCTTGTACTGCTCTGATTCCCTCACTAAAACTTGGTTGTAGCCTGAGAAACCATCCATCATTGATAGCAGCTCACAACCATTCACTTTATGTAACATTGCCTCCATGTTAGGTAAATAATAGTTATCTTTCAATGAAGCAATATTCAAATTTCTGAAATCCACACATAATCTGATGTCACCATTCTTTTTTCTTACTGGTACCAAATTTGAAACCCATGTTGAGTGTCTGATAGGCTGGATAATCCCAGCATCCTTTAACTTCACCAACTCTTGCTGCATCTTAGGAGCCAGCAAAGGATTAATATGTCTCTATTTTTTGCCTAAATGGTTTCACCTCTAATTTTATTGGGATCTCATGTTGGAAAAGGTATTCCTCCTAAGCTTTTAAGTCCTCATATGACCATGCAAAAACATGCTTATATTTTCTCAATAGTTTAATCAAATTTTTCCTTATATGGGAATCTAAACCCTTTCCAATGTAAACAACTTGACGACTGGTTTCTGATCCTAAGTTAATTTCCTCCAAGTCTTCAATCTTAGCATTGCTTATTTTCATTGAGTGATCATTTTGACTACTGAACAATGCTTCAAGTTCAACCAGACCCTTAGGAATCTTATTGGAACTTAATTGGACAACCTCACTTCCTAAGACATGACCTTTACCCTCATTATTCTCAAGTAAGGTATTGCAATCTATGTACTGATTCTCATAATGGTCCAGACACTGAATGAATATCAAAATATCTTGGTCATCATGAAAATCTTTCTAGTTGTATATATTATCTGGAACAACTAGTCTTGTCTTAACTTCAAGTATTGATACCCCATGTAAGGTCTGATCATCGGTTTACAGATCAATATTTGCTAAGAAATATGCCTTTATATTTTTAGACCTTTCTATCCAACTTATATCAAAGGCATCAAACATCTCAATCTGATCCCAAATAGCATATTTATACATCTTTAATCTATTATTTTTCAATGCATATTTGGATCTTATTTGGGCTACCACTAATTCAGAATCACCATAAACTTTTAAACATTTTATTGCATGTTTAATGGCAATTTCTAACCCTAAAGATAAAGCCTCATACTCTATTGTATTATTTTTTCATTGAAAGGCTAGCAAAAAAGAATATTTTAAAGTTGTAACTAATGGAGATACAAGTAATACACCAGCTCCTAATCCTTCTTTTGAGAAAGCTCCATCAAAGTACATTTTCCATAAACCATCACCTTGTATAGTCAATTCTTTAACCAAAGGATCTATATTTTTACACTGATGATGATGATCACTCCTCTATACTCTGAATTTCTCCATATCCACATCAATACAGTAGTTAATGTTAGTTTTTTCATACCATTCAATCATGTGAGGAGTCCTACCTTCTCTTTACACTTTAACATTATTTCCAGCAATGTTAAAAGTAGCATATGTTAAATCACTTTGTATGCTACCTCCCATTGAAACACTCCATTTTCTGGATAGTAACATCCCATAATGTGGTGGTATGTCAACAAAAAGAACATTCATAGTTAAAACCACATCAGGACACACTGCTAATTTGTAAGGCATGGCTTCAATAGTACCAATAACAGGGACTTCTCTAGAATACATTGCTTGAAATCTCCCATGAGGAGTGTCCACCTATAATCCAATAGATTTCATAATTTCCATTGGCATGATAGTGTTTGATGCTCCTGAATCAATCATATAGTTTTTAAGTATCCTTCCATTAATTACCAGTGTTAGAAAGAATGGGTCAACAACCTTAGGAGAAGTAGTTGTGTTTAAGAAAATTTGAGGAATCTCATAAGTCATTACTTCAGCTTCCTTCCCTTTTCTATTTTCTCTCTTATCAACATTTTCTAGACTTTGAACTTTCATTGTAGGCACACTGTTTAATAGTAATAGAACATTTTCTTTATGTTCCTTGATTCTTGGCATCTCTAAAAATAAAACTTTTACAGTCATTTGAGATAAACAATGGCCCATGTCTACTGGAGTATACTTTATATCTGAGGACTTTGGTTTTTAAAAAATAATATTATTTTCCTCAATCTGTATGTTCAGAGTTGGTTCTTCTTTCTTAGATTTTTTGTTTTCTATCTTAAGAGAAGAAGTACTTCTTTCTTGTATCTTTTCTTTTCCCTCTTGTACAACAATAGGCTCTATGGCTTTAGTTACAATCTTGACCTTAGGTTTGTTTGCGTTTTCCCTAGGTCCATCTTTCTTTTGTATATATTTGGTGTCTATTTTATTTTCTTTTATAAATACATCATATGGTTGACTACTAGTACCACCAACTACTCTTACTTAAGTGATAATTTCTTCTTTCTTTGTTCACCAGATCTGTAGTAATTCTTGCTTTTTCTTCATTTGAAGCTTTTCTGACCAATGGAAGGTCTTGATTGTTTTGTGCAAAACATCTTATATGGTCATCTGTTTCTTCTATTTCACTGTCTGATAAAATTTGTTGATGATGAATCTCTACATTTCCTTGTGAACCATATGAATCATGATTTTCAACTTCATTATTTGAGTCTACATCATGAAATGAATAGGCATTTGTCATATTATAATCACATTGTTCACTTTCATCATTCCCTTGTTCTTCATTTGCTTTCAGATCTAAGGAAACAATGCAAAAATCTGGGTTATGTGGGGCTTCACAAGCCTCACACCAGAAATCATCATTGCACAAATGGACAGCATTTTTATACAAAGGGTCTAGAGTTTTGTTCTAAGGTTTTTCTTTTCTCGGTGGGGCAATAGGCTTCTCATCCTTAAACTGAGTTCCATAACGATGATTTTTCATCCTATTCTGAGGATTATAAGTATTATTATAGGAAGGCCTATTATTTTGAGGAACCATATACTCTTTATATTCTGGTTCCTTTAGGTTACTCCTACTAAACCTTGCATCATCTCTCCTATTTAGTTAACCAAACACCCTTCTATTCATCTCAATATTTACTGCTATCTTGTAAGCATCAGTGAGGGTTATAGGGTTTTTATCCCTAAGAGCATAATCCATTTTAGAATCAAAAAAATTTAAATAGGTTGCTAGACATACCTCTTCATCCAGCCTTATTTTTTGAAATAGTTTATGCATAGCTCTTTGGAATCTAGTATTGAACTCAGTGACCTCTTCATTATAGTTCTTTTTGATGTTATTGAACTCATTTAGTAAGAACCCCTTATTTGTCTTATCACCATATTGATCTTTAAATAACTCTATTAATTCATCCATGGAAGCAACATAGCCATTAGAAATACTTCTAAACCATTCTCTAGCATCCTCTACCAGAGACTGAACAAAAATCTTCATTAACACATCTTCATGAATGATATTCAAATCATCAACAAAATCAATGAATTTTCTTAAATGTACTTCACAATAGATGACATTATTACCTGCAAATTTTGGGCGCTTTTCTCCCACATCACCTGCATCTTTTGGAAATATATTTGGGTATCCAGGAAAGCCAATGAAATTAAATTTCTTATACCTTTCAAAATGCAATGGTTTCCTTTGGAAGCTATCAGTCTCTTTGAAAGTAATAGCCTTTGTTTTGGTAGATGTTGTGTTCTCAGTTCCAACATAAGAATATTTTGAAGACTGCAAAAATTCTATTTTCCTTTTCATTTCTATTTTTCCAGCTTCCATCTGAACTTTTTCTAACATCATTTCCATGGTTTCCTTTTCTATTCTTAGTCTTTGAAGATCAATATCCAATTTGGACATTTTCTCTGTTAAGGCCTTCTGAACTTTAGGCTCTTCAATTTTGCTTTTAGTGATCTTTTGTATACCTTTGTCCTTAACATTTTGTGAACTAGAAGCTCTGTGAGTAATAGTTATCTCATGGTCTTTTTGAGACCTCTCAATATTTCTTTTAGTTTGATGTCTTAAGGATCTTCTTCTACTTTTGTTGACATCTTTATGCTCATTTTTTTTCTTTCTATGTTCTTTTTCCCTTTAATTATGTTGGATAAGGGAAAGATGTTTCATGAGGAGTCTTTCTTCCTCAGCAAGCTCATCAGAAGTAACTTCCTCATAATCCAAACTAATTGTATCTTTTCCTTCTCTTTCACTTGAAGTGGAGGTAGTTGCAAGTGTTTCTAATCCTCTCTCTGGAGCTTCTCAATATTCTAAAGTATTGCCTTCATGATTAGACTGATTGCTACCTTCCACTCTCCTAGTATTACTTTCTTTACTTCTTCGAGGAGTTTCATCTATATTGACTTGGTTTCTTTTCTTCCTCCAAGACATCTCCATCCTTGAAGTTGATGGGATTCTACCATCTAATGCAACTTCAGGATTCCCTTTCATTTTTGACCTAGTATTCATTTCTAAATATGTTCACTTAACTTGTTACTGATCACAGAGATTCAACTTTAGATTCGCCACCCAATAGTTGTTTGGGATGAATGAATACTATTAAAATGACCTTGGAAACTACAACTGTAAATATACTATCTTCTAAAACCTTAGAGATTCTGAATACTCTTACCAAGACTTTACAATCTCTACTCCCCAGCACAGTCGTCAATTTGTTAGGTGACTCAGATGGGCAAACTCAACTAAAAATGGCTTGAAAATTTTTGAATTGATGCACCAGAGATTGTAGGGCAAATTTGAATTTAATTGATTATATTGATCCCCAGTAGAGTCGCCAATTTGTTAACTCTTTTTCTTGGAGCACAACCTTAAAATGACATTATACTTATATACTTGAATGCAAACTCCTTTTTATGCAAGAGAAAGGCTAATTGATGAGGTATTTTGATAACGCAAGGGATACCTACTATCACCTCCTTATTTTTTGAGCTCCACAGACTCAGGCAGGTATTACCTATAGCAGATTATTGGTTCTTTAGTCAATATATTTATTGGACTAGTTCATTCACTGGTTTGTTATTTCTGACCTCACTGTAACAACTTATAAAATACCTTGGAGATTGCAATGATTAATTTAAAATAGAGTACTATAAGCCAGGCTATGGTCTTGATAACATAA
>MU224881.1:1554879-1579643 GCA_018584345.1 Thuja plicata | reverse complement strand
ATTTAAAATAGAGTACTATAAGCCAGGCTATGGTCTTGATAACATAAACCAATGAGATAAGGATTTTCATCCTTCTTCCTTTTGATTTTAGGAGGGGCAACCTAATGATCCTCTCTTCAAGGAATCAAAAAATTGAACTGTACCCTTAGAATACAATCGCTTGAATGGAATTATTTGTTTTGCAGTGTATATGAATAAGTAATTTGAAAATATTGGATTGTATATCAATTACTTAGAAAATACAAAACCAATGGCTTATCCCTAGGCTATGATTCAATATCTTGTATAAATCCACAGTAAGGTGATCAATAATACACTTGCAACAAAGATAGAATACCTTATATACTATCCTCTTCCTACAACTTTATCATCCAATCCTCAAACTAATGCTATGTTCCATGGGGTTAGTTGAAACAATTTAATCCTTCCTTGAAGGAACTTACAAGTAACTGCACAATCACCTTATGATCAGAGTGCTTAAATGCCTTACAGATAAACACAAGAACTATAAGAGAAATGTAAAGAGCCAATTCAGATGCAGAAAAGAGATTGAAAAATATTTTATTGATGTCTTAAAGCTTTAAATACCCAAAAAACATAGATAAAGACAAAAGACAAGAAAATTCCAAGCGGTGGGAGGACAAAACTGAAGAATAAGATATGATTTACACTTTTTCCTTTTGTGGATGTCGGCACCTTTGTCTACATGTATTAAGGATAGTATTTGATAGTTGTAATAAGATTTAGTGACCGCCAATACAGGATAACCTACACTAATCTCTTCAAGATAACTAACCTTCCTGTGCGCATAGATCAGGTTCCATGTGTCCCTTTTATTCTTCATCCTTGACATCCAAGTCAACTATGACAGGCTTCTTTTTCTTAGGTTTTGTCATGTTATCCCATGCAATCACATCTTCCTCCTTAGGCCACTCAAAATTTTGAATACTTTCTAGTTGAGCCTTCTGCCTTTCTCACCTAGCATTCATTATGCTTTTAACATCTTTAATGAACTTATTTCAATCTATTTCTGCCTTTATTGCCTCATCCATAAGTTTTTTGTACCTCTCCATATCCAATTCTCCTTGATCAGATACATAAATATCTTTATTGGGAAGCACATTATCAAAATCTGATCCCAATAACCCTAATTGTTTGATCTTATCATCCTCGATTCTAATGGGAGGTACAAACCTATTATAACCCACCCCAAACATCTTCAAATTTTCCTCAATTTGATTGGATTTTCCTTTGAATAAAAACAAGTTAGCCCCAATCTGCTCTATTTATGTACCAACCATAGTTACTATTTCTAGAAAATCTGATCTTAGAGGTTGTACAGATGCCAACCTCTCAAAAAGTGATGTTCTTCCAGACCAAGTTGAATAGTAAGGATTCAAAATTGTCAAAAAACTAGCAACTACTTCTTGTAGGCCTGGAAACCTACCATAAGCCCCATACACCACATCAATATAATCTTTGATGGTGTTTATTCTATGCTGCAAAACTGAAGTCAATGGCTCCAAAACAACATTTTTATGCTCTGTGACTCCTAGTTCTATTTCAGTGTGTATCTCCCATGTATCCTCTATTTGGATTTCAACATCCATCACTTCTTTTGGCTCAACAGGGGTAGGTTCTATTATTTCTAGCAATTGTCTAGTAAGCTCATCTATGAGCTTTTCCTATTCTTTGATATTTATTAGTGCTAACTCCCTGTCCTTAACAATAGCACTAGTATCACTAGTAAGTTTCTGTAATTTTTCTGACAGTTGGACTATTTTTGCCTCTTTGAGCTGAGCAAAGTGAGTCATCACTTGGGATATTTCCAAATCCCCTATATTTTCTAGTGTTCATATGATCTCATTCCCCTCCATCTTCTTTGGAATATTTAAAATGGATGGCTTTTGATCTTTAGGAGCTAAGCTCCACATTGCAAGTGCCTGGGACTTAGGGTTATATCCAAACCCTCTGATCATATCCCCAACCTGAGTCTTTGATGATAATTTTTATCAAGTTGGTCTATTATAAAGGTTGAAGACAAATCCCATCCTTCCACAAATAATATTCCATTGGCGTTGACCAGTTGTCTTGCCTGTTCTGGTGTAATTTCCTTAGATTCGGGATCCTTCTTACTTTGTATATCTAAAAACCCTTGATGCATCTGGTCTATGATATACTCGATGTAATCATAATTAGAAGTGGTATGGAGGCTCTGCATATCCAAGCACTCTACATAGTGCATATGAAATGTATTTGATGTATAAATTATGGTCTTTGTAGAAATATGGGGTTGCTCCTGGCATGGGGGCTATATAGGTTTTCATTTTCTTATGGACATGATGATCCCTGATCAACTTAGCAACAATGACAGATTTTCTAGTGTATCTATTCTCTAGGCTCTTCATATTTATTTTAGTAGCCATGGAGTAGCATACATTGAAAGCCTTCATGAAGGTATTCGGGTCCAAGGTGAGTAGGGGCTTTCCATCATCCCTCTTAATGGTTTTGGTCAGGGGATCATATCTACTAGCCAATTCTAAAATGAAATTGACATCAACAAAGACGTTAGGAACAATCAACCTGGCTAATGCATAGGTCCAAGGGTTTGAGATAGGCATGGGTTCATCACTATTATTAAAGAAGTAATTAAACAGTGAATATCTTGTTGAACCTGGTGTATTTGCATCTCTAATGTAAGCCATATCATCAATTAAGACCTCGGCACTAACCTTTCTATTTTGGCTGGAGCTTGGAAGCAATGTGAGAAACTCATTTGAATAGTTCCTCTTTCCCTTTGACTCATCATTGACATCTTCACTTCTCCCACTGGTGGATGCCATACTCTATGCTTGACTCATCTTCCTTTTTTGTTCTATTCTCAACACCTTATCACCGATATTGAAACAAATGCTCAAAACCCTCACTACCAACTGTGAATTATCCTGAAATCTGCAACTCTAAACTCTGAAAATACTATCAATCACAATCTCTATTGAATTTTGAATCAGGAAAACACCTTTCTGAATCACTTACTCCTGGAAATTTTAACCTTTCTCAAAAAACACTAAGATTTCCATGAACTCTTCGCTCTGAGAAATCGAAGCCTAGTAAAAGTGAAATAACAATGGACATGTATACTTATAACTGATAATTCAATGCAAATGTCTCTTTGAACTCGTAAACTTACAATTCAGTCATTTCCACCATTAGTTTCACACACTGTGACATCAATTTATGGTTCTAGCCGTGGCATTCAAACTGTCAGGTAATCAATTTCTGATGAGTGTATTTGCATATAAAACCTTATAAAATTCAAAAAGAGATCAAAATTTGATCTGATTAGCTGCATTAAATCATATTACGGCTACTTTCCTATCTGTCAAAATCTTTATACTTTGATTGGTTAGCAACTATCCATGATGGTGCCACAGAAAAGTCTTTATTTAACTCTTATTGACTTCTAGCGACCTAGCAACTGAGTGATCTCCTTGTTGCTTAATATTTATGATAACTGCAGTCCCCTCAAGACTTATCGACTTTTGTAGGATCAACCATTAGATCAATGGCTATCGCGATGTCGCTTAATATTTTAACTTAACCCTTCATCTTATGGAGACATCGCGAAAAAAGCATTGTCTTAACTATTCTTTACCTTGGGTTGCATCTAGAGACTTGGCGACTGTGGAATCTCTATGTCACCAGACTAAATCTTTAACTCATGTTTTATCATGAGACCTTGCAACTAAACACTTTAGTCTCTTAATCGCGTGATTATTTCATCGTTAAAACCTACATCTAGAGACAACGCAATCACCGTTGATCTTAGTTTCCCCGACATCTAACGGTTATTTCTAAGTCTCATAATCTTTATTACAAACCCTAATATTTCATGAGAATTAGTGAAAAATGGACATGTGTCATACATTTTCTTCTTTTCTCCTGATCGCTTGATCCTGGTTGACTTTTCAACTTTGTATTGTGACTACTCGACTACTGTCAGATCCTGTCTTCATCAGATGGTTGTCTCTTGATCTCTTGATTTTAACTTAACTCATCTTTCTTCACGTGACTACGCGACAATACTTAAATTTAATCTAACATCTGATCCTTGGTTTATCTAGAGACTTAGCGACCATTGAATCTCCATGTCACATGATCATTTCTAAACCACAGTTACAATTAGGAAACTTCCGAAGTTCCATTAGATTAAATCTTTGATCAACGGTTGTCATGTAATCTCTAGTTCTTTCATTTAACTCACATTTGATCACGAGACTTGGTGACAACATTGAAACTTTAACTCATGAACTTAACTTATAACCATGGGTTACATTAGGAGATAATGCAACTGAGCAATCTTGAAGTCGCCAAATAAAATAATTAACTCTGCTTTCATTAGGAGACAATGCGACTACCATCAGATCTTATTATAAAATCAATGGTCCACGCCAAGTCTCATAACCATTTCAGCATAGTCTATTTTATTAAGAGACTACGCGACTAATGCTTTTCACCAAGTCTCCAGATCATAAGGAATATTCATTTTTTCTTATGAGACTTGGCGACTAAGAAATAAGCATATGCACATAAACTCAGACTTAATCCATGAAAAGGGTAATGTAGAAATAGAACCAGCTTGAGAATTTTAGGGCTTTTTTGTAATTTTGAACAAAAATTACTCAAGGGCTTAGGGTTTTGACATTTTCAACTAGGTTTAGGGCTAAAGCATTATTTGTAGAGGTATGTAAACAATTTCAGACATGAATTTTAGCCTTCTGGGCATAAGAATGATAGGCATTTCAAAAAAATTTAGGGCAAACTCAAAAATAGGAAATACAACCAACAACGTTAACGTGGGGTAATACACTTTGCTCACATTTTTTCACACGCGCACTATTTTTTGATGATGCTTTGCATTTTGGATCCCTTATGAACATGCAATACTTAAAGATTGATCTATACTTTACATTTTGGATCCCTTATGGCTATAAAATCCTTAAGGACTAGTCCCTACTTTACATTTTTGTATCCCTTAATGGACATACAATCCTTAAGGATTAATCCCTCCTTTTTCTTTCGATCCCTTATGGACATGCAATCCTTAAGGATAGATATCTCTTTGTTGGATCCCTTAGTGGCATACAATATTTAAGGATGTATCATGGATGGATTGACTAGAATGGCACACAAACCCTACTATAACTTTCAATCCTATCTTTTATGGCATTTTTTTGTGGTCCACAGTAAGACATATAATTTTACTGGGCATGGTGATCACACTTTTCTTTCTTTGTGTGGTTCACAGTAAGACATACAATCTTACTGAGGCTAAGGTAATCACACCTCTCTCTCTCTCTCTCTCTCTCTCTCTCTCTCTCTCTCTCTCTCTCTCTCTCTCTCTCTCTCTCTATTTTCTGAGTGATGTCTCTCTTATCTTAGTTTTGGATTTGATGAGAACTTAAGTCACTTGGGGGCTTGATGTTTCTTTGTCTCCTTAACTTTGGTGAGATCATCTTATGCATTTAATCTACTTTACTGTGAGCATGAGCTTGCCTCATACTCCTACTAAAGTGGGGGCTAAATGTATAGGTCTAAAATTAGCACCCATTAATTTGGAAGCTCTAGGACCTATTTGAGCCCTATTTTAGTTATCTCCTCGATTTTGGATGCATTTATGCTTGATTTTCCCGCTTTTCTCTCTATTTTTCCCCAAGCCCCTTAATTCTTCTTGGACCCCACAAAATCTACCTCAAAATTTACCCTTCCAGGTATAGGTCGAACCACTTTTGACCTATACCTTGGGGGTTTAAATTTGGTGTGTTTCAATCCCGATACACAGTATTTTCATTTTCCCGCCCAATGAGGTCAGCCTCTACAAAATTGAACCCTAAGATCTCTATAAAATGAGGCTTGCTCCCTTAATTTTTCTATCCACTTACATATGTGATCTACTATATAATACAATCATTACATATCTATGATTTCAAGAGATCCACTTACATATGCAATCTATCATCTATAAGATCTATGATATCTACATGTGCAAGCAATCTCTCACTTCCAAGAATTCAAGTCCAAGATGAAATCAAGATCTTTTTGTTGATTTCAAGCAAGCAAGGATTTGGCTCCAATTTTTGAAGGCTATCTTCCATCCATTCTTCATTCCTCTCCTTCTAAATTCAAGCATATCAAGCATACATACATACACGATCTATGATTTGGAAAGTGTAGATATATTGCATTGGTGAAGACATCCTACATTCTACAATTCAACGCTCAATCAAGAAAGCATACATATTTGTGGGTATAGTGGATCTGTATCCATCTACAAGGGTTTGGAAAGCAACGTGAATACTTAAATTTTTCTTTTTTTGCATGCTATACTTATATCATTTCAACATTAATTCTCAAATGGGGTACTTGACCAAGGCCAACCCCTTTCCTCCAATAATTTCAACTTCTCTCTTGTGTGTACGCACATGTCTAGAGTGAAGATTTAGCTACAGATCTGGGAACCCAATTGGAAGAACTGTCCAGATCCACTTTTTTGTTCTACTTTCGACAGTATCACATACAGTTAGAACCTTTGACCTATACCCTATTATTTTGAGTGCAAATTCCTATTATAGAGTGAGAAGGACAATCAAAAGACTTTCCTAGATCAACTTTTTATTTCTTATTTTGGTTATATCAAGTACAAGTCGAACCTTTGACCTATACCTTGGTATAGGTCGAACCTTTGACCTATACCTTGGTATAGGTCAAACCACTTTTGACCTATTCCTAGAACAGAACAGAGAGTTGTAGGTTTCAGATTTGCAAGTCACAAACTTCTGAATTCAGGTATTGGGACATTCCAGGACTCTATCAGACATAAAATCAACATTTGAACACCTTCTTCCTCTCCCATTTTTAGGTACACACATTATTCTTTCTACATCTTGCATCTACTTTAATATATTTGATCAGATATGCTATGGTACCTTGTTGTTATATCTTATTTTAATCATAAACATAAGATATCTTGTCATTTTCTTCCATACCTCACAAAGAATACCCTAAATTCTCTCCTTAGCTAGATATTTCATTTTTTCCCTTTCATCCTTTGGGTTGTACAAATTTGATTTGGCTTAAGGATGGGATTTTGGGTCATTCAATGCATATGTGTGATTTGGTAGTCTACCATTGATCACCATTTAACCATATGTAGATGTTAAAGGTGATTAAACTAATATTTCAAAACTTCCTCTTGTCAAACATATCAATACTTCAAACCCTTTGTTAGCTTCCCATGATCCCAAAGCCTTTTTTAAATACCATCATCATCATGTCCATCACTCTAAGAAGTGTTATCATTTGAATAATATCATACAAGATCTTATATCTTCCAATACCATAACCATTAACGGTTTGAATGATAATGGAAACAAATCCATTGCACCCCTTAACCAAAACTTGAAAAGCTATATCATTTTCCTTCCCATTCTACCAATACTATTGAGAAAACCATTGCATTCCCTTCTTCTTCCACCAATATTGTTGTGCCTAGTAACTATGTCCCTATAGAGGTTGATGCTACATGCAGTGCAGTCAAAAATAATTTTAATATAATTGACAATCCAAACCTAAACCCAATCCCAAGCCTAATCCTGAGTTTAGCATTACATGTGATCTTAAGGAGACTATTAAAGCACTTGATGGTCCTCTTTACATTTATGCTAATATTAGTGATGATTTCTCTTGAGGAGTGCTTATTGATCCTAATTGCATGGTGAATGTCATAACTAAGAAACATAATTTCACAAGATAATTTCATCAAGACTCCTATGTAAAATCCAATGTGATGATTAATAATTAAATTAGTTTACTTATTCTACCCATTTTTTAATTTCCCTTCCCATTTAATTTGATAAGAAACGCTTAGATGTCACCTTTGTTTGTCATCCCAACTTCTGATCAATTCTAAGTGAAACTTGGACTTCCTTGGCTCACTTTCATGAAATCTATTTCTTCTCCTATCAATAAGTTCCTTAATTTTCCCCATGATGGATAAATTATTATGATTAATCATAGTCTCTATTAGCCTTGAATGGGTTTTGGAAACTTTGACCTTTACTTCTTTTGGCCTAACATGCCTTAACCTTTGAAACCTCACCAACATAATGTTTTCCTATCTTATCAAAAACACAAAAATGAATTGATTTCCAAATTGAGAAACCCTAAGGATGTCCCATCTCCTTGTCCTGAACCTAGACTCTTTTCCTCGCCTTACATTTCTCCTTATACTTATGTTCCACTTCTTATATCAGCATTCTCTATTTCTCAACATAGTAAGGTTCCTTACATTCCTCATACTAAGGAATAAAATAAGCCCGTGTTGATTGATCCTAAACCTTTCCAAATATCAAAAAAAACCAAACTCAACCAATGTTCTTGTGACAACCACTCTCGGCATCATTCAGAGGGTCACGACCCACTTCACAAAACATGTCCTTCCATAAGAAACCGCATGATTCTTTGATTATCTTTAACCAACCTATGCATATCCCAAATCAGGAAGTTAATCTTAAGAAAATTAAATTGTATAGACATGATGATTCTTATCTTTCATACTAAGTATCTAATTTTCAATATTTTAAATGATGAAGACAATCTTGATGATGATACTAATGACATTAATAATGCAAATAATATTGATCCTAGTTATTATAATGGTGTGTATGTGGTTATTTAAATTACTCATGAATTATCTATAATATATTTCAAAGTGTTATCTCTCGCTCCTTGTGACAAACAAAGTCACTCATCATTAGAGCATGGTATGTGCTTGGAACTTGCAATATATCCATGTATTATGCTCAATATTGCACTATCCCATTTTGTACACCTTCCCTAAACAATGTTCAACAAGATGGGTTGGCATATGATATACATGAATAGCTTCTCTTGCACACTGACTTCCTTTGTTTGTTTGTTTATTTGTAAATTTTCTTCTCTCGTGATGTGTTTCTTGTTATATGCTATTGTTAAATTTCTTTAAACAACCCTTTTTTCTCCATTGTTGGAAGGTGACAAAGGAATCAAATACTTTGTGTCATTCCTCTATTTATATCTCATTTCTTCTAGATGTTATATGTATGTTATATCGTGCATGTGCTATTGGTTTAAATGTGCCTTTCTGATGTCTACTTGGGAACGATGAAAACCAATAGTGGTTATCTATCTTTTTGATCTCTGCATTGTTGACCAAAAAAGGCATTTGTTAATTTCTCTTATGTACTCCTGTTCTATTGTGCTTGTAGTTCTACTACCTTTGATGGATGAGGTCAATTCATTAGACATTAATTCTTGATATGCATGTGTTACTCCAAATGAGCATTGAAGTTGTCATTAGTATTCAAGCACTCAAAATGGACAGTCAGTAATAGAGTCACAAATAGGACAGTCGGTATAATTACCAAAGTGCAGAGTTAACTGAGAGCACTGATCACAAATAGAGTTAACCGAGTGCAGTGATAACCGAATAGATAGACTTTACCGAGCAGTAGACTACACCGAGATACACAGTATAACGGAGATGCACAGACAAAACTGAGCACCAAGAGATAGCATTAACCAAGTGGACCAGAGGCCACATAAAAAAATTTTATGGCACATCATTCTAGATAACAACTTTTTTCCAACCTAGATAATGGTTTACAAAGATTGAGGAGAGCATTAATTACGTATTTACAGCATTAATTTTTTATATCTCCTATGTTTAGATGATCAAGGTAAATTATGTACATCGATGATCTTAGGTTAGGGATATTATTATTATTTTTTTAAGCCAAAGTGGGGTATCCACCATATTTTATTAATATAAATTGATTCAAAGACTCCCCCGTGGAAGAATCAGGAAGAAACCCCGGGATCTTAGCCGTATACAATGTTACAAAATATGACCATTTTTACATATAAGTTTCAAAGAAACTTCTGAATCTGAGAAGGATGTATAACCATATATACATTTATATCTAACTCTAAGACCACAAACTTATAACCGAAACAGCATTAGAATTACTATCTTCACAAAAGCTTCAGCATTCTGATGGAAGTCAAAATTCAAATTTGATGTTGCTTCTTTAACATTAGATAACCCGATTACTCATATTCGAACAAAATTAACCTCTATTGAACATTTTGGTAGCCCTGGTATTAACAAGAAAAATGGTTGCAAAATAGAGTTGTCGCGGGTGCTCGAGCATAGGCATCTAGACTTACCTTATTCCTCCATAGGCTCGGCCGCAGTAGATCCCCAAGCCTTTTCCCACCCTACTAGTAAATCAACAACATTTTCTACTTCCCAACCATCAGATGAATGTTGTAACAATGGCCGAATGTTAGAGGATAGTCCAGGCGAAAGGGGAACATTCAAGTCAGGGACTTGTTTAATGATGCCATCTGAATCTTTGTAACAACTCGGCTGTTGAACTAGGGGCAAAGGGGATAACAGCAGATCCAATATCGTTAGGTCATAGAGGTTTGATATATATATAATGTATAGATGTCATTTTGTAATGTATATTGATCAAACAATGATCAAGTAGCCGCCATACCAGAGACATCAGAGATCGGGAAAGGGTTTTAAGGACAGAGACTACATTGCAGTAATCAATTATCAGAACAGAGGCAAGGCTACCGATCATAACATAGCAGAAGGTATTATCATTCATATTAAGGTGATATGTTCTATATGTACTTAAAGTATCTGTATCAACAATGTTGAGATTGTATATGTTCAGATCACAATTTTGTTACTTTCTAACAATTGTAATACACCCCTAAATCTCTTAACATAGTAGACTTAACCGTATTTTGTAAATCTCTTAACCAAGTGCACACATACTTTGTGTTTCTAAATCCTCTCATGAGGTAGATCTAATCGATCTCATTGCTACTCCTAATAGGGTAAGATCATCAGAAATGATCAATCTTTGTAAGCTTTAATAGACTACTTTATTTACTGCGGTAGTGAAGTTTTGTGGGTCTCATCTCCACCACAATTTTTACCTTCTAACAGGGATTTTCTAAGATACCAAATTACTAGTGTCATGAGAACTTAATTTCATGTATGTGTATTGTTTACTTTACATGCATTTACATTTCATCAGTGATACTATATGTTTGATTTATGCAAGCTACTCAGTCGATTATTACAGAACAATTGGTTACAAAGATTTGATTAAAAGTTTTAAATGGTACTGATTCACCCCTCCCCTCTTAGTACACACCTCTCCATTATCCCAAAAATTGGTATCAGAGCTTGTTCTCTTGTTTAGAAGGTTTAATCACTGAAGATAAAATATCTTACAATGGAAAGGTATACATTTAACAAAACTATTGAAAATCAGAAGTTACAGTTGCAGATCTATGTTGAACAATACAAGAAAGCCAAAGAAAAACTTGGGGAGATTTTGATTTAAGAGAAAGGAAATGGCACTTCATTGTCATGAGACTGATTATCAAGAAGAAGAGATTCATGACCCATTCGACACATCTGGATCTGAATCTAGTAGCATATCTGATGCATCTAAAGTAATCATATCAAAGCTATCTAAGAGAAATCAACAACTTACTGCAAATTGTTCAAGATACACAAATGGTTAGAATGGTTGAAGTCTTGAACGATGCAAAGAAATCTAAACAAGATAGAAACATGGTTGTTGATGATAGAAGATAGATGAATGAAAAGTTACATGAAAAATAATCTGAGATACTGATACTTACTGAACATTACTTTAAGATCACCAATCAAGTGGTTGTTATGAATCATGAGGCAAACCGAGTGAATATTGAACTTGCAAGAAGAATAGAAGATATTGGTGTATTGAAAGAAGAAAATTAAAAACTAAGAAATGAAGTGAATATTTTACAACACCATAATGAAGTGATTAAGAGAACTAAAGAAATAAATAAGAGAATGGATGAATTTCTAAACTATCAAAGAAGACTAGACAACAATATTGGATTAGGGTAATACCGAGCAAGGAGAATTGTCAAATCAAGATGATCAAAGGATTGTATACTCAAGTCCGAAGCCTAAGACGACCTCTTTCCATCACTATGGAAAACTAGGCCACACATCAAATGTTTGTAGGAGCAAAGGAAAAGGTATTCCTAGAAACCCTCCTAAATTTAATGGTATTTTCTATAGTTGTAATAATCATGGACATCAAGCACATGAGTGTAGTCAAAATTGAACAAACTCCAGAAGAAACCATACATGGATAAATAATGTAAGAATTGCAACATGCATGGTCATACATCACAAGCATGCAGGAAAAACACAAAGCAAATCTGGAAGCCTAAAGGACAAGAAAAGGTAAATCAACCGAGAAGGCAAGGAAATTCTTATGCTTGGGATTATTACACTTGGAGTAGTTGTACAACATGTGGTAAATATGGACATATAGCAGAAAATTGTATGAGATAATGGCGAACCAAGTCTAGGAATTGGTCAAACTCTGGAATGGTATGTTCTCATTGTCACAAAGTCGATCACTTAAGCAAAGATTGTGCAGACTGAATAAACACTTATGGAAATGGAAATACAATTGAATAAATTGTAAGGATCATAAATCAAATGTGGAGGAAAGCATCAAATGATAATGCAGGACCAAGTACAATGTTTGGTGACACCTCATCCAATGGATTGGGTGGCTCCGCCGTCTCCACCTGAATAATACAAGTAGGTAAGGAACTATGTTTTGCAAAGCTATATCTTACATCAGTTCCTATATTCATTGCACAAATGCAAAATTAGCATGAATTGAGATGCACTATGGTATTATATTTTTATTACTTTGATCTAGTTGAGTCGGTTAATATGTACCGAGTTAGAAATGTCAGTCGGTGAAAATGTGTGAGACAACCGAGTCGCTATAGCAACCGAGTATTTGGTATACTCACTGAGCTGAAGTATTGTTAGTGTTAACCGAGTATCATGTTTGTTCACTGAGTGGTTGGTGATGAGCATTTATTGCACCACCCAAAGACATTTGCTATAAATTTTATCAGTGTGAACTCATTTGTTCACACCACGATCACAGAGCAGAGCAAAGAAAAGAGAGCAAAGTCGTAGTAGAGCATTTTTGAGCATTCTACAGAGATTCAGAGATCATTCTAAGAAGCATTGAGGTTAATCATTTCTCATTCTACATTTTCCAAGTTATTCAAACATCATTCATACAAACCCTAAAAAATAAATCATGGCATCCACATCTCGAACCGTGAAGGCAAAGATGGAGAAGGATAAAAAGGTTGTTTTGGTTAAGAACTCCACTTGCACAGAGCCAAACTATAAGATCCATCTATGGGTTGCAGTCTAACCCAATGATAAAGATGTGTTTTCATCAATTCCACCTAGGGTTTTGTTAGTCCAAGATGTACATACTTACATTCACTCCAAAATAGGTGAAATCAGGGATTTTGAACTTATATTGACTTTTCAATCACTATGCATAGATGGGAAGTTAAAGGAAGATCATAAACATCTGGAGGTTAAAGGGTTAACCATTGCCCTAAATTTACCGAATGCATTCAAGACCAAGTGGATATGAATCATTTTGAGTCGATTACATGATGGAAAGCTCTGGCTGGATGAGCCAAATAAGATAACAAAAGATGTTATTCACGTCGTGACTGTGTATCCTGTATCTGATAAATCAAAATCCATAAGACACCCGTTGAGAACCGGGATAGAAAAGTTAACAGGAGCTGAATGGGATGGTAGAGGTCTGAAGATCAACTACATTGGTGATCCTGAACTGAGATTCAGAGCATATGTCATTGGATACAATATATTCCAGTCCAGTAGACCGAACAGCGTTGCATGTAGAGCTATTGACATAGCCTACAATATTGTTAAGAAAGGACTATAACTTGGTATCGTCAAGTTGTTGCAAAGGAAATTTGAAGAAAACATGAAGACCATCAGATTAGCACAGTCAAATACATGTAAGTTTGGTTCTCTACTACTTTGCACATTGTTCTACATGCAGAACTTTTTTCCCCTCCATCGGTAAACTAAAGTGGAAGACACACCGACCAATTACACTGCAAATTGGTGACTTCATTACAAGTCTAGGGAAGAATTTTGAACTTGTTATGAATAAATATTTTTCTAAGTTCAAAGAAAGAATGGAAAAGAGATCCAAAATACCTAAGCAATTAGTGGAAAAATACAAAGATGAAATATGTTTTGTAGTTGACACAGATAATACTCTAATCAAAGCAGTACAACCGAGGACAACATGGCTACCTCCTATGGAATATGAACTAGACATTGACATTGCATCTGATGCTATAGATAAATTATTGAATGAACCAGTTGACAAATCTGCCATGAGATTTGGCACATATGACAAAGCAAAGATTAGAATATCAATTGGATTACAATTTGAAAAGATAACCAGGAAGAAGACTAAGACTGTTAAAACTTTAAAGAGAAAATTTTCTATTAAAGATGATGAACTTGATAAGTAAATTGATGATACCATGGATCAGACTTCAGTCGGTAAGGATGAAGAACTTGAACAAGATGTTGAAGCCACCGAGTCAGATGAAGAAAATTTGGAGGCACCAAAGGCAAAAAAGGGCAAAAGCATAAAGACTGAGCCCTCTCCCAATACAAGATCATAGTTGGTGACATCCATTTCACCACCTTTAAAGAATGGAATCGCAAAGCTAACCATACCAACAACAAAATTCACATATCAAACAAGGAAACCGAAGACCACAGCCCCAAGACAGAGAAAGAAGTATGTGAGGAACAAAGATGACAAGGCTGATTCTAATGGCAATCCTGAACAATTTAAGATTGTGTAGAACAGGACACCATAGACTATTGATGAGATTGCAGAGGTAATCAGGACAACTAGATGATTATCACATCCTAAGATACACGCATATGCAGTTGTCATAGGTATGATGATCAACTTCAAATGAGTTCCTATTGAATTTTCTACTTACATTCCCTAGGAATTATATGATAAGATATCAACTTGATGGTCATGTGCACTAAACACCAAAAACCAGATGAGAGAGGCAGCTCTCACGCTATAAAATTCTAAATACATAGTGGCAGAGATTGATGAGATAATTCAGACATATGCCACAAAATTTTCCAAGTAATCACGAACATTGAATATCCTTCAAGGGAACATGAAGGAAGTGGATGATGAGAGCACCAAAATTTGGAAATATCTACTATATCCACCCGAGGAAACAGAAGAAACCAAGGAAGAAAAAGACATTACATTTACAGTCGATATCGAGGGAGATCGACCGATCACAAAACCGATAGATGTAGATGTTGCAGATGTTGACAATGTATTGGATGAAATTCCTCAACTATTGAATAATATGAGTCACTATGAGATCACAATAAATGACATAACTAAAGGTGATTTGGATGATAAGGCTAAGGAAGACGAGTCAATCGGAGCTACCAAGACAATAGATGAGCAAGACACATCAGAGGTCACCCAATAAAATGCACCAGGCCAGTTACCTATTTTAGTACAAGCTATTGAAATAGAGAGTGAAGCACAGTAGAAGACACCCGAGCAGGAAACAGACACAAATGAAGATAAGGGTGATAAGCAAGGTACATAAACCGAGCATAGTGGTGGAACAACACAAGGTGATGCACCAAAAGAAACCACTGATGCAGCAGAAGAAAAAGGTGAAGGTAATACAGACAATACAGTAGACACTTCTACTACAGACACAAGGTCGAAGAAGAAGAAGAAGAAGAAGAAACATTGAATAAACATGGTGAATTATGCACCAGGAAAGAAACATTGAATAAATATGGTGAATTATGCACCAGGAAAGAAACATGGGATAAATTAAGGCAAGAACATAAGAATGCACATGTATTAGAAGTTGCCAAGGAGATTCTACAACAAGTTGTTCCTGACTTAGATATAAATGAATCAACCCCGATCATTGATCAACTTGCACTTCTCACCAAGGCAATTAACAAACCTAATATTGATGTCGAGCAAAAATTGGAAGAGCGATAAGAAAAGAATATACAATACAAAGTTACCGAGAAGATCACTCAGGCAGTGGTAGTAAATAACATAAATCTGTCTAAATTTGTAAGTGGTTTAGAAACTATCATATCTGAAGCCATTACAATTGTACAGCAGTTATGCACTTTCGATCACTTCTCTACCGATATTAGTGAAAAGATAAAGCAAATAGATCAAGATCTAAAAGATAGTGTGAATAGTCTATCAACTGAGAAACATGCATTGCAGATGCATTACAATGAGGTACTCCAAAACCAATGGTTGAGACAAGACTTGAAGAAAGAAGAGGATAAAATTAGAGAACAAGTAACTGAGATACAGGCAACATTACTACCGCATTTGGTTATGATGCATAAACATATGACATTGGAAAAGAATTTGATTGCCACCCCAGAATTGTCAGTGACAGAAAGCATATATGATATTCAAGCTCAGATCAACTTAGAGCTATTAACCAACGAGCATTTAAAAGAGGAGTGGGAGAAGCTACTGGAAAATCTCAAGAATGCCCATCCTAACATTTTTTACAAATTGTAAGTTATATTGCTTTTGTCATTATTTTCAAAAAAGGGGGAAATATATGTATATAAGTATAGTAAAGGGAGATACTATAATCAGGAGGAGTTCATATACATATGTCGAGCATGTAAAAAGGGGGATTCACTATGTATAGTTATAAGTTTTGATACTAATTCCAAAGGGGGAGAATTTTATTCCAAATGAGCATTGAAGTTGTCATTAGTATTCAAGCACTCAAAATGGATAGTCGGTAAAAGAGTCACAAATAGGACAATCAATATAATCACCAAAGTGCAAAATTAACCGAGAGCACTAATCACACATAGAGTTAACCAAGTACAGTGATAACCAAATAGATAGACTTTATCGAGTAGTAGACTACACCGAGATACACAGTATAACTGAACAGTAGTATAATCGAGATACACAGACAACACTGAGCACTGAGAAATAGCATCAACCGATTAGACCAGAGGCCACATAAAAGTTTGTTTTGGCACATCATTTGAGATAACAACTTTTTCTGACCTAGATAACAGTTTACAAAGATCGAGGAGAGCATTAGTTATGGATTTACAGTATAAATTGTTTATATCTAATATGTTTAGATGATCAAGGTAAATTATGTACACCATTGATCTTAGGTTAGGGATGTTATTGTAAATCCCTAATTAGGTCATAGAGGTTTGATATATAATGTATAGATGTCATTTTATAATGTTTGTTGATCAAGCAATGATCAAGTAGCCACCATACTACTGACATCAGAGATCAGGAAAGGGTTTTAAGGACAGAGACTACATTGTAGTAATCAATTATCACAGAGTAGAAGGTATTATCATTCACATTGAAGTGATATGTTCTATATGTACTTAAAGGATCTGTATCAGCAATATTGAGATTGCATATGTTCAGATCAAAATTTTGTTACTTTCTGACAATTGTAATAGACCCCTAAATCTCTTAACAGAGTAGACTTAACTATCTTTTGTAAATCTCTTAACCGAGTGCACACATACTTTGTGTTGCTAAATCCTCTCATGAGCTAGATCTAATCAATCTCATTGTTACTCCTAACAGGGTAAGATCATCAGAAGTGATCAATATTTGTAAGCTTTAACAAGCTACTTTATTTACTATATTAATGAATTTTTGTGGGTCTCATCCCCACCGCAATTTTTAACTTCTAACAGGTAATTTTTGCGATACCAAAAAACTAGTGTCATGAGTACTTAATTTCATGTATGTGTATTGTTTACTTTACATGCATTTACATTTCAGTAGTGGTACTATATGTTTGGTGTATGCAATCTACTCAGTCGGTTATTACAGAACAATTTGTTACAATGATTTGATTAAAAAATTTTAAGGGTACTCATTCACCCCTCCCCTCTTAGTACACACCTCTCCATTATCCCAAGAGCATGAGTTATCACATATGGATGCTAACTCTAGAGTTAGTATCTATCTCTTTGTTGCCTAGGTGCATATCTAATTGAAAGCGTGATTTTCTTTTGGATACACATATGTTACCTTAAATTTATTTCTCTTGTTAAGGCATACACAATTTCTTAACATGGGGGCATACACTTTGCTCTGTGATACACATTTTGCACACACCACAATTCCAATTTTGGAGATCTTTATTTCAAATTACTTAGAAAACTCTACCTTTTTCTTTTTAATCTCCTCTTAGTATATTCCTTTGGAGACAATTCTTTCCATGGGGCAATCCTTTTTTGTCATTTTCTAAGCAGTTTCCTTTGCAACAACATTTTTCCTTGGGACAATCCTATTTTTTTGCAGATTTCCTTGCATAAAATGCTTTGCTTGGTTATCCTTAGGATGGGTTTAATAGCATAATACAGATTGCAAGACTATCAACTTCATCTTTTGTATTTTCTCTCTTCGCATCGCCCATACTAAGCTTAACCTTGCTAGGCTATTTTTTTCATGTACTTTTTTATGTTCTTTTGTAGATGTTTTCTTTTGTCTTAGTTTTTGACTGATAAGGACCTAAGTCGCTTGGGGGCTTGATGTGTTCCTTATCTCTTTGACCATGATAAGAGGCGCTTTCCTATGCTTTAATCTACTTCACCAAAAGTATGAAGCGGGTTCATACTCCTGCTACAATGGGGGCTGAATGTAATGTCCTAAATTGTGAGCAATACAATTTTGGTCCTTAGCTAGGCCCTATTTTAGTGTCCAATTCTTATATGCATCATTTGGTATTTTTTCCATGCATTTAATTAATAAATATTTAAATATTTATTTTTTAGCTTAATTAATATGTGGGCCCTTAATTTTAGGTGTGCCCCTTTAATTATTTCATTCATTTATCACCTCTTGCATACATAGGCCCTATTTCATTATTGGTGGCCTTTTTGTATTTATTCCAAATTCAAACTGTGGTTTTTTATGCATTTTGGATAATCCCCATATCCTCATTGAACCCCATTTAATTTTGAACCTTGATTGGATGGAACTAGGCATGGGGTTAGATAGGTCACCCTGTACCTCATAAGGCACCCCGTTCCACATAAAGGTGGCCCAAATTTAAATTGGAGAAAGGTCTTGGGATTTTAGCAAGATATTAAAATCATTTTCAGCCCTCTTCAAGTTTGAACCCCAAAATGGTTTGGAAAGGTATAAAATAAATTCTACCTCCCTCACTTTGGTGTCCATTTATCAATCCAAGTATTCATATCCAAGTATTCAAGCACTCAAGCTATCAATCAAGACATCAATGAAATATATTCACATTGAAATTCATTCAACCATAAAGCATGGAAGACAGGGAGTAATGTTTAGATCTAAGCATTAGAAAAGGCATCCATGGTCTTCCTATCCTATATCCAAGGTCAAGAATGTTGAGATGTTATTGTTAGTATTATTTTCATTGATGTGAAAACTAGTGTACCAGTTGATTGTTCCTTCGGTATTGAATAGAATTGATTCATCTTATAAAAAAATTTATAAAACTGGATGTTGTGGATGGTTCGGTAATAATGATATATATTTCGGGTAATTCTAATGTGTTTTGTGAATGAAGCCTGGATGGTTTTTTGTATTCAAATTTTCTTCCAGATATCCTTGGTATTTGATCATTGATCATTGATGCATTATATCAATAATTTTGGTATAATGGTTGGAATCGTCTTATTTGGTTCGTTGCTTCTTCGTATTACCCTTTGGTTGGTTCTGAATTTTTTTATGATCAAGACATGGTCTTGGTTGCGGTGTTCCCATCAGTCCCATAACATATTTATCTTTCATTGCTTAAGCTATGTAATGTGGTTATCTTATGTAAGACCTATCTTTGGGTCCCTTGGTTGTGTGTTGTGCATTTCTCATATGTGTGACCTAGCCTTTAGGTCTGGTGCTAGCATATTGATCCTTATTACATATCAAAAGATACTTTATTATCAAGCCAACATGTTTTTTCTAGGCCAACATAAGTTTGTATGATCATTGGATGTGCATATATAGAGAACATCTTATGAATCTGAGTGTGAGGTGTGCGAACATAAAAGGATGATATTATGCGAGTATGACTATATGGTGAAGTGTGCAAACTGAATAAGAAGGGTGAAGGAAAATACTATTGATAGAGAAAAGAATATGTCAGGAACATTTTCCTTAATTGTATTACAGACTAGCAGAGGATCTTAGTTCGGATCTACTACTGAATCTTATAATTCTATTCACCAGAACTGAATTCATACATGTGCGGATGAAATTTCATCAGTTCATGTTTTTATATGTAAGATCATTTTTTGTATTAGCTGTGAAATCTATTTTGTATTCAGGGTAGTGAGACCAGTTGGCAATTAGCCTTACCTACAATGATCATTGTAAAAATCACCTTAACTGGTGTTCTTATTCATGAGAATTATCTTCTCTGCGGTTTTTCCCATATTGGGTTTCCACGTAAATATGGTGTTCATTATACATGGTGTTTCTTTTTTTCTTTCGTGTCTATCAGTGTTTAGATTATCAATTTGAATTAACATTGTTACCAGTATAGTTAAAGTTTAAAAATATCTTGGGATAATTGTTTCACCCCCTCCCCCCTCTCACTTATCTGAGGCTATTCAAAAAAGAAAACAATTGCAAGCATCTTAATGAGCAATTCAACACTTGTGAAGGTGACAAGTAGTGCAGTCACAGAAAAAGATACAAGCAAATTTGACAAATATTTATGGGTGTTAGAAATTTTATTAGAATTTTATAGGTCTTCCCAAGGCCTCAGGTGAGCCAATTTTCCCCATACCCTCTAGGTCGCCCCATTACTGCCATTCCAAACTAAAATTTGGATCACGAGTTAGTCGTTGTTTCATATTTCTAGATTTGGTATCAGAATAGGGATTATAATTTGCTATCTATCAGCATACACATTTATTTAATTCATTCCCTACATCTTGCATTCTTCAATTTCTATTTTTCATAGCCATATTCAACAACATCCCATAGTGAAGGAAACCCATTGCATCCACTCGGCACTTAAGCCTCTTGAGCCTAGTAGATTATATTCCTTCCAATTTGTGAAAGCACTTATGGTGTGAGCTTCCTAGTTTGACCAATCATCCTAGTGAAAGCCCCGCATGCCACATTTTATTTCATCACACTATTAAGTGATAAAGACTGTGAAAAACTTTAGGCAGAGATTGTGACTTTGAGAAAAGATCCAGAAAAAGAAAACAATCAACAAAATTAAAATTTGGTAAAAGCATTGAGAGATTGGATCAAATAATTGAGAGTTAGGGATTGTCACATAGAAAAACTATCACTGGTTTTATAGAAGTTCAAAAAGAAAATGTAGTTGAGTAGTTCATGAAAGCTAGTAAGAATCTCGAAGAGAATGGCTCTAGAAGTTCAAAAACTAAATCATTTGTGACAACCAAAGAGAACAAGAAAGTGGGTTATGAATTTTCTTGGGTACATAGACATAATAGAAGATATGTTTCAAGTGGGTATGCATATAATACCATTTTTAATTACTCATTTTCTTGGTACTTTTTTAATTGTAATTGATTTGGCCATAAGGCTATGAATTGTAGTAACGTTCTAATGAGAAAAAATAACTTTGTTAGCAAAAATGTGTGCACTATTGTTTGATTTCAATATTAGTTGTCAAAAGTGCAACAATTTTGGGAATATTGTATGAAATTATAGAAGCAATTTGTGAGTCTTAAATCAAATACTAAAGTAAATAACTCGGTAAGTCAGAATAGTGAATCCAAGAAAGTTTGGAATAAGAAACCATAAGAACAAAGATCGGAGAATTCCTTGGTATCTCAAACTAGTTTAAATGCTCAGAGAGATAATAACCAATACATAATTGACAATGGATGTTAAAATAACATGACTAAAGTCAAGAGAAACTTCATGAATTTCAGGAAGTTTGATGGAGGAGATGTAAATTTGGAAAATAACTTTGTTGCCAAGATAACTAGTAAGAATACTTGAAGTATTGATGGTGGAAATACAATATTTATGATGTTTTATACGTAGAAGGATGAAACATAAACTTTGAAGTGTGATTCAGATGTGTGATAAAGGTTACAATCTCTCATTTAATGCAAAACGATGAGAAATCTGGAAAATGGATATTGGTGAGTTAGTTGTAGAAGGAAGCAAGGTTGACAGTGACCTGTATCATCTAAGTGAGGTCAATGGGAAAAATTGTTTCACCCTACAAAGAGAAGAGAGTTCGATTTGGTACAAAATAGTGAGAAATATCAATTTTGATGATCTTGTAAAGATTAGTGAAAAGGGATGATAAGAAAAAGATTAAGAAACTTCCATCTACTAGATCCAATCCATGTCATGATGGGAAACAAAAAAGGACTAGGTTTCTTGTACTAAAGAGCATTCTACTACAATACCTTTAGGTTTGATTCATACAAATCTATGTCGACCAAAGAGGACAAAATGTTTCCAAGGTGATAGACATTTTATGATGCTTATTGATGCTTACTGTAGAATGACTTGGGTTACTCTTCTAAAATATATATTACATACTTTTGAAAATTTTAAGGCTTTTAAAGAAATGGTACAAAATAAAACTAGTAGAACAATCATATGTTTAAAATAAAATAGAAGTGGAGAATTTACTTTTAGTAGATATGAAGACTTGTATACAATGCATGGAATCTAGAGGAAATATTCTTCTCCTATAACTCCCCAACAAAATGGAGTGGTGGAAAGGAATAATTGAACTATTTAGGATACGATTTAAACAATGTTAGAGTACTAGAGAGAAGCTAATCAAATGGAAGTATATATTTTGAACAGATCCCTAATCAGACCAAAAAAATACTAGAACTACATATGTATTGTGGAAAGGGGGATCGACATCCATTAGGCATCTCAAAAAAATTGGAAGAAAATGGTACATCAAAAGGGTTCAAAAAAATTTGGGTAAGTTTGATTCTAGATCTAATGAAGGTACCTTTATAAAAGATTGAGAAGAGTAGTAGATAGTGTTAGTGTGAGTTTTCATGATATAGTATGGTCAATTGATGTTATGGATGAAGATGAAAATGATGAACCAATCCATAAAGGACATGAAGACTCAGAAAGTGAATCAAAAATTAGAAGTGCTAAGACTCCAACTAAGCCTGTACACAAGAATCACTATTAAAATCAAATTATAGGAGACAAGGACAATGGAGTTCAAGCCCAAAAAATATTAGAAAAGACAAATGAACAAGTTCACTTTTCCCTACTATCGAAAATTGAAGTAAATAATTATGTAGAGACAATGAGGAAAAAGATTGGTTAGAAATAATGCAGGAAGAACCAAATATGATTAATAAGAATGAAACTTGGGAGTTGGTTCCAAGACCTAAAGAAAAATATATTATAGGCACTAGATGGGTCTTTAGAAAATGGTTGAATGGAGATGTAAAATTGATCTAGAATAAGACCAGGCTTGTGTACGATGGATATGCTCAAGTTGAGGGAATTGATTGTGAAGAAACATTTTCTTTAGTAACAACATTAAAGGCAATCAAGATACTTTTAGCATTGTCATCATTTAAGAACTTCAAGGTTTATCATATAGATGTTAAATCTGCATTTTTGAAAGGAGATTTGAAAGAGGAATTCCAAATTGAACAAACAAAAGGATTCCAATGTTGAGACAAACCAAATTTTGTGTGCATACTAAAGAATGATCTTTATGGACTCAAGAGGACCCCTAGAGAAAAGTATTCCAGATTGGATAGACATCTACTACAAGGCTTCAAGAGGGTTAGTGCAGATATTAATATGTATATAAAATCATTAGGTGATCATTTGTTGATTGTTGTGGTTTATGTTGATAACATTATCTTTGGAGGTGGAAAGGATATCATGTGGAAATAATTATGGGATTTTATGTAGAGAAAAATTTAGATATCAATCCTTGGTGAGTTGTCATTCTTGGGGTGATAACCCCTCCCAGTGATAACTAAAATGATGCAAATATGCATCGGTCCAGTGAATCTCAGAGCTATATCATTCCTTGGACTTGATGTATGGATCTACTCCTTAGGGGGAGTGATCGCAGGAGAATACTATGGAGTACATTTGGGTGATCTTGCACCTAGCTGATTGGACATGAAATGTGATAGCTAAATGTGGGCCTCTGATTTAGCCATACACTTCAACATGGTCATTATTCTTCAGCTGCATATAGGAATGAATATCGATTCATTCACCAGGCATGTCTGGAAGAGTCGACCTGTTGCCTTCTAGAAGGCAGGAGTATGAGCTTTCTCTCAGGTCATTGCAAGCTCAGTGACTACACCGAAGACCTAAATGAAGGATTTAAATCTATATGCTGAAAGTAAACTATTGATTAATCTAAATGCAATGCAAATTGTTGTCAATCCAAGCTAGTTATGATTCACTTTTAGAACACCAATTGAAATGTGAGATATTCAATTTTAAACCCAAATTGAAAGTGTGCTCTAAATTAAGTTTTTATGCTTGAATAAAATGAACAACAATAGTAGCTAAATGAGAAAAATGTTAAGAATGCTAACACAAAAATGCAGTATAATAACATTAAGCAAAAATTAGGATCCTTTGTGAAGGAAAAGAGTTTCTCTTTTATAGAAATCTCTCTCGAATCGACGGTCGAGATCGAACAAAAAGAGTGGCTCAGATTCG
>MU224881.1:1537668-1554498 GCA_018584345.1 Thuja plicata | reverse complement strand
AGATCAGTTCAAATTTGATAATTGCCTGTTTGATTTAGGACTTAGGTATAATCAAGATTAGGGTTTCTTGATTAATTGCTGAGATTGGGGGTCTAGGGTTTAGGTGACCATTTTTAGGTGATTACAGATGTATGGATCTACTCCTTAGGGGGAGTAATCGCAGGAGAATACTATGGAGTACATTTGGGTGATCTTGCACCTAGCTGATTGGACATGAAGATTTGAAAAAGCTACACCTTACAGAAGACTATAGATGAGTTATGGCACCCTTTGCCATTGTTTCCAAAGGGGGAAGGAATCTATGTGAAAATCCCTACTATTTTGGGGAGATTTTTGTTGAGGATATTGAGAAGATTGTATTGAGAGAAAGTACTTTTGGGTTGATGCATATGGATTTTCCCATATGTTGCCATCAATGCCAAAGGGGGAGATTGTTGGATGATATCAGTTTTGGTTACTGATCATGTTGTTGATATTCATGTTTTGTCACTAATGTCAACATATATCTCTATGGAAAAGACAGACTGGCTACTTGACTGAAAGGAGTGTACGAACACTGTACGGATTATTCAGAATGATCGAAGTTGGATTTATGCAGAAGGATGTGTTTTGACCTTATTCCTAAGGTCGCATGGCTTTATGTTTCATATTGTGGATGTTACAGTTGATTTGGTGAAGACTCATTTTCTGGACTGTAACTGTGATTCTGGACAGAGCAGGTCTCTGTGTTTCGGGTATATCTTTATGGCGAAGATATTTTAGATGATGCGAGATTACTGGTGGATAGCCAACATATGTTGGAGTAATGGGTTGAGTTCGATTGTTGTTTGGATACTGGTGATGTTAGTTGTGGCATGTATTCTCGAGAAGACCTATTTCCTGGCCGACTTTAGACATGTAGCGTGTAAAATTAATTGTGAGCGTGGATTGCGGATCTAGAAGTATATGAGATGGATTTTAGTTTATGTTTACTTTTTATAGGTACCGTGTGTATCTTAGCAAGGGGTTATATAATTATTTGTATAATGGAAAGCCTTAATTGGCCGACCTAGTTGATTATGTATTAGGAAAGGTTAATTGGCCGACCTAATGAATTATTGTAAGAAGGTATATATGGATGATCTTTTCTTGTGGAGAAGATGTGGTAGAGAATTAAGGACAGAGATGTGTGGAAGCTGCGAAGCTTGTTGACTGTTGGATATAGAGCAGAGTTGATACTTCATTGGAACTGACCCAGCAAAGACAGTTTCTATCAGACAGTTCACTGGATTGTGTATTTGCTTTATACACTTGATTCGGATTGTAAATCCTTGAGGGTGGCTTTAACCTTCTTTGGGCAATGAGCCTACTATTTTCTTTGACTCCTAACAGGGTTTGTCTCCTAACAGGGATTGTGTACTGTAATTTTGTAAACAAGCTCCTAACAGGGCTAATATATTTTAAAAGGGATATTATACTCTCAGTACATTATTTGTGGGTGTTAATTCCCACCGGGGTTTTACCTTTAACAGGGTTTCCTCGACAACAAATATTGTGTTATGGTATTGGCATTTACTATGTTATCATTTACACTTGCATATTTGATTTATAAAGTTTAAAGAATAATAATCTATACTACAACTGATGCACCCCCCCCCCCCNCAACTGATGCCCCCCCCCCCCCCTCTCAATTTTCTTGTGGACTGTTATTCCTAACAATCTACTACAAGGCTTCAGGAGGGTTAGTGCAGATATTAATATGTATATAAAATCATTAGGTGATCAGTTGTTGATTGTTATGGTTTATGTTGATAAAATTATCTTTGGAGGTGGAAAGGGTAGCATGTGAAAATAATTATGGGATTTTATGTAGAGACAATTTTAGATATCAATCCTTGGTGAGTTGTCATTCTTTCTAGGGTTATAGATCTCTAAATTAAAATAATGCATATTCATTTCACAGACCGAGTACATAAATGAGATGTTGAGTAATTTTAAGATGGAAGAATACAAACCTTAAGTACACCTATGGTTACTAGGTGAAATTGAGAAAGGATTATGAGTTTTCTCTAAGAGAAAATAACTCTTTACATATCAATGATTGGTAGATTATTGTATGTTAGCACTTCTAGACTTAATGTCATGTAGCTAGTTGGTATGGTTGCTAGATTTTAGGTAATGCCTAAGGAAACTCATGTCACGGTAGTAGAAAGGATATTCAAATATCTAAAAGAAACAATGGGTTTTGGTTTGTAGTACCCAAAGGAAAAAAAATATTGCGAACACATATAAAAATTGGGTCAAAAGTATAGATAATTAAAAGAGTACAATTGGTGGAGCTTTATTTCTTTGTGACAATCTTATGTCTTGGTTGAGAAAAAAACAATATTCGTTGTCCTTGTATACAATAGAAGTAGAGAATATTGTAACAATTTCTTGGTACACTCTGGGTTTGTGGATGAAGCAAAATTTGAAGGAGATGAGAGTGGGGTTTGGTGAGATCATTTTTATTTTTTTGTGATAATACAATAGCTATAAATATTTCAAAGGATTTATTAATGTATTTAACAATAAACACACTTCAATTATCATTTTTTGAGAGAGAAAGTTGCAAACAAAGAAGTGAAACTTGAATATGTTGAGACTAAGGAGTGAATTGCAAATATTTTCACAAAACCTCTTTCCAAGGGGAATTTTGAGTATCTTTAAAAGAAGTTGGGAGTGGTCACACCCTCCTCTTGAATAAAGAGGAAATACAATTTGATTAGGAGTGTTGACTCCATACCGCAAGTAAACTTGGTGATCTTGTGGAGTGTTTCAGAGCATTATTTGAGCATAAACAAAATAAAAGTATATGAGTTGGTGAACATTGAAATTCAAGATGAAAGTGGGAGCGTATTTGGAATGATACATATTTCAGATGTATTTTCCTTTTCCATTGATTATAAATGGGGAGAAAGGAACTCAAAATACTTCAAATGTTCATATACTTCAGTTGTATCAGACAGGAGGATTTCCTAGTATATTAGATTTGTGGTGTTGGTCTTACAACATTTTCCAAACAATGTAACAAACCACCATTTACTAATGCCCAATATAGTGATATAACTTGTAAACTTGTATTGATTATTAATGCATCACCCAACATGACTCTTGTAAATTATTACCAATGGTTAATAATGCTTAACGGTAAGTAGGGAAGCTCAACCAAGTTCCTAATTTAGCAAGTATGAATTGTAACACTTCCCTCTAAAGATATCAAGATCTCAAATTAGACCTCGCCACTTTTATTATTAACTATTCAACCATGTGAGCACCCTCAAATCTATTATAGGTTCACCTCATTAACACATGACTAGGATGATTATCTACTTACAAGAAATTATCTTTGTCTACATAATCATATTGTGACCACTATCATATAACTATCAATATTTATGTTATTGAAGTAATCTCCAATGTAATTCCTCACATACACCTATTAGGATAAATAAGGAGGAAAATAGTTCTTTATAACACCTCTAAGATTTTCCACTAGGTATCAAATGCTATAATAGGATTCAACGATATCAAATATCATAATCACATTAAATTATCAAATAATTATTTATAGAAACCACCATGTATCAAATACATTTATCAATTATATGACCTTACATTTAGGTTATGTTCAAGTTAGGAATACAACTCTCATTGGTTACCATGTCTTCTATATTGCTCATTACACATATATGTTTAAAGTCACAATTCCTACCAAGTATTCATGTATTTGTGTCCTCTACTTGCAGTTGGTTTACAAATGATCTTACTCATCCTTTGGCTTTTTTGGTTGCCCTTGGTACCCTATAGATTTGTAGAGGTTATGTTTCCCCTTTGGCATGGGATCCATCTATCAAACCTAGTCATGTCTTGGGTGTTGTTTGTTCCTTAGATTGCACCTAGGGTTGACTCACCTCCAACTTTAAATATTGTAGGTGTTGGTTTTGACCCCCCTTCTAGTGTCTGCTACTGTAATTGGTAAATGTATATTTTCTCAGACAAATCATTTGGATACTACTCACCCTTTGATGGAGAAATATTATTCTTTTATTTATGCCAAATCATCCTCTTGAGGTACTATGTGGCTAGGATGTGGAAAAAAAATGAGGAATTATATTGGTGTAGGGATCTAGTGTGCATATTCTACTCCTTTTGGCCTTCTTTTCCTAACCCTCGCACCTAGGTTTGGATTCTTAAAGACCTCTCATGACTAGAAAGTTGAATTCTTCCCTTGTGCTAAATATTTCTTCGTTGTCTCCTTTACCTATTTTAAGGACAAAAAATTGGTGTTAGGTAAGTTGTGAGCTTGGGAAGAGAACTCACTCCATTAAACCTTGGTCAACTTCCTTTAACCATATTACTAAACCACTTTATGTGCATCTAGGGTGGGTTAGACTCTTGAATCTCCCCTTCCAATTTTGGGAGGTTTCTTGTTACAAGGTCATTTACAACTCTGTTGGTGGACATTGACAACTCCAAGCCTCTTCATGGGGATGTGTTTCTAATGGTTGTGATAGGTCTTAAAATCAATCTCTTGATTATGAGGGTCTCCCTTTTAAATATTGTCATTGATTCTCCATTGGTCACTTGGCTATAGATTTACCTCTCTTGCATCGTAAAGTCACTACTACTTGGTGGAAGAATGATAGTGAATATAACTTGACTATCCATGCACCCAATTCTCTATCTAATGACTCATTTTACATTGATGATGAATCCTTAACTTAAAAGGCAACTTTGATATGTCTTGCGTACCCTACTGGGGAACATCCTACCCTAAGCTCGTAGTTTGGTTTTCCCTTACCTTCGACTCACCCCAAAATTACCATGTTGTGGCTCATATTTTTTCATATCATTCTACTACTACCGCTTTCAGACTTTCATCTTTCTTCCCCTCATTAGACTACTATAAGAAGGAAGAAATATCTTCCTAATTCATTCTCAAACTCATGTAGAGTGTTGGGTGATAGACCAACTCGTTTCATGCCTAGGATTGTCCAAGTAGGACCCTTAGATTCTCAACTCTCTATTTTTTGTTTGTATTATGTTTTGGTAGCTTGCCTATTGGTGTTCCTCTCTCTTAGTTGTGTTTTTTCTCTATTGTTTCTGACCCGTTTGGACCTACTTCACCAAGCCTTTCAAAAATCATTATAAAGGGTCAAGACCCTTGTTTTAACCTTGGGTATCTGAAATCCACGACCATCTACCTCCAATGTGTCTCCTCCCATAGTATTTCATGGTCCATCTATGATTTTTTTTCTTCACTTGTTGTCAACCATTGCTTTATTTCCCTTCCTCGTCTCTTTTTTGGGGGTTTATTAATTTTATTTTCACTCATATGAGGCATGTGACAATTCAGTGATTGAGAAACTGCCTCTACCAACCAGTATTTTGAGATAAAATCTGATGTTTCAGTTTAATTTTGTGATATTTTATTTCATATTTAACTAAATTTTACACATTTCCTTCCTCTTGACTGTAATAAATTTAGTGAATTCTTATTTTCTAGAATTATTTGAAGATAATGCAAATCACATTGTATGCATTTATTCTCACTGCCTACATAAATATCAGTTTAGTCTTGATTATTTTCCTTGCACGCTATTTCTGTTACACATACTAGAATTAGAATCCATGTTGGGTAAATGTCACCATAATTCCATAGTGTTGCAGCTCTCATTTTCTCATAAAACACCATATGTTTTGTATGTTCTCAAGATATGTAACATACCTAATCTAACTACCAAATAATATCAAATAACGAACAATTCATGGGAATAAAAAAAGAAATATTTTTAACCTTAATAACAGAAGTAACTGCTCTATATAACCAAGGTTCAAGTCCTCACGGGTTTGTTCTCTATTATGGTTCTCAATGCAGAGTTACTGACGTTGACCCTTGGTGAAATAGTGGGGCTTCTTGCCTGTAGAGCCTAAAACCAAGGTTCAATTTGTTTTACATTAACTTCCACATTTTTGAAAATGCATATGATCTCTCTAACTGGCCAAATTGCTCCTTTCTACACGAATGGAGATCTTGTTGCCCCTGCGCTAAATGCTTTGGTGGGCGTTGGGCTCTCTTCCCTACCTAAAGCGGTGTTTGCAGGTGCTTCCCCACCACTGAATGTGGGTGCAAAGATTTTTGTTCTTGATGTTGGAATGTGGGTTGAGAGGCTAACATTCCTAGCGTTGGAGATGGAGGCATTTTCGATTCTAGGGTTGTTAAGGATGGGGTTCTCTCCCCCCTAAATTTACTGCTACTAGTGGACAGAGTTATTCCCATGCTACCAAATTTGTTGCTACTATTCCTCCAAAGGTAAAGCTCGACCCATTGCATGTGGAAAGACATCCCCTATGGTGGTGTGTGGCCCAGATGTGGTGGATAATGTAGATTTCTACAAAGGTTGTGGGTTGGTCTGTAGATTTGTTGATCTCTTGCCTTCTCTCACAGATCTGCATCGCTAGGTAACAAGTTCTTGGTGATCCTTAGTCTCTAGTAACATTGATATTTTCCCTTATGCAAAGGGTTTTTTTATTGTTTTGTTTTCTTCTTTTGAACACCTTGATTTGGTGTTGAGAAAGCTATGGGTTTGGGGGAATTGATCTCGTTCGACCAAACCCTAGACAATCTCCTTCAACCCTCTTACTAAACTGCTCAGTGTGCACTCGATTTGGGTTCATTTCCCCAATCTTCCACTCTATTTTTGGGAGATTTCTTGCTTTGAGGTCATCAGAAACTCTATTGGCCATTTTTTAGGGTGGGTGAGTCTATGGCTTCATTAGGTCGCTCTACTTTCTCTCACATTTTGGTTGACATGGATATCTTCACACCACATCTGAGGGATGTAGTGTTCATGGTTAGGGATAGGCCTTGGACTCAATTGCTAGATTATAAGGGCCTCCCCTTTCAATGCCAGTGATGCTTCTCTACTAGTCATCTGCTATAGACCATTCTCTTTTGTGTTGTAAAGGTGCTTCTACTTCGTGGAAGGATGCAAATGATGATCATTTGACCATCTAAACTTATGATTCTACCTCAGAGGACTCCTCACAATTTGATGATGACCCCCCAAAAAGACTCTTGTTGAACTGGCTTCCTCTGATCCGATGGATTTGACTCTACCTCTTATTGTTGGTGCAATCCCTTCTCTAACTACTACTCCTAGTCTACTCCATCCTTTGGTGGCTGATGTACAATGATGTCAACACTATTCCTAGTGTTGATTGTCCCACAATGGGGAACCACTACCATGTGGTGGGGACCCTAGTGATAGTATCACTTGAACTGTTATCCCCTCGAAAAAGAAGAATCACTCTATCTCTACTTCAACTCTCTTACTAAACGGCTTAGTGTGCACTCACTGTGGGCTCATATCCCCAATCTTCCACTCTATTTTTGGGAGATTTCTTGCTTTGAGGCCATCGAAAACTCTATTGGCAATTTCTTGAAGGTGGATGAGACTATGGCTTCGTTGGGGCACTCTACTTTCGCTCGCATTTTTGTCGACATGGATATCTCCACACCACTTCCAAGGGATGTGTTGTATGGGGACAAGCTTTGGACTCAATCATTGGATTATGAGGGCGTCCCCTTTCAATACCAATGATGCTTCTCTACTAGTCATCTGGCTACAGACTATTCTCTTTTGCTTTGTAAAGGTGTTGTTGCTTGGTGGAAGGGTGCAATAATGATCATTTGACAGTCCGAACTTCTAATTATCCCACAGATTCTACCTCAGAGGACTCCTCAGAGGTTGATGATGACCCACCCAAGGTGATGCTCCTACTAAGCTGGCCTCCTCTGATCCGGTGGATTTGACTCTACCTCTTGTTGCTGGTACAATCTCTTCTAGCGGTGCAGACCCTTCTCCGATTACTACTAATCTGCTCCAGCCTTTAGTGATTGATGTACATGTTAGGGTTTAAGCAGATATGAGCCCATATTGGGTGTATGTTAATACACCCAATAATACAGTAATACAAAGATTTAGGGTTAGGAGGTAAAACCTCTGATGATATTCTTTTCCCCTTGAAAGAGATCAGGAGCTCTGAAGTAAAACAAGATCGAACAATCAAGCTTATCAGGTTCCTATGGTTTATGTTTTGTTAGTTATGGTTAAGTGCACCAAGATGGTGTGCAAAAAAGGGGGTATAAATAGCTACAAAGATTTAATGTGGTTCACCCAATATGGGCTACATCACAGAACAACACCCAATTGGGCTCATCTCTGCTTAAACCCTATGACTACTACAATAATACAAAGATTTAACGTGGTTCGCCCAATATGGTATACATCCATCAAAGAAACAGTCGTCCACTTATTTTATTATCCAGTGAAGAGAAAATTATAGTATAATCTTTCACATTGCGAGTGTATAGTATTTGATGATTACTTGTCACATACCAACACTCCTCTAGCTCAAGGTTTCTGATAAAGCTATCTTAATCATATTTGGAGTGAGAAACATGTCAACTACACACCACCCATAACTCTCACCAACTCCCACTTCCAATTTTACCACATAGTCAGCCACAAATTCTCCATGTAATTGCACAATATTTTCAAGCCAATCAGTCAAATAAAAAAGACTTATAAGTGGAATTTCTCCATTCCACAAGTCCATCCAAAATTTAACCTTTTTACCATTGTCAATCTTCCATGAAAGGTGATTAGTAATAATTTTTCTACTGTCCCATATAAATTACCAAACAGCCAAACCACCATGAGTATTTTCCACAATCAAACTCCTCCTTCAATTTTTTTCATATAGATATTTCTTTTCAAGGATTCTAAACATAATTGTTTAGGTTCCTTATACATTTTCCATGAGAGTTTGGAACCTAGTGCAAAATTTTCCATCTCAGTTTTTCTTATACCAAACCCACCTAGGACCTTAGGAAGACAAAATATCCCAATGAATTAGAGGAATTCATTTGTTGTCCTAGATCCTTTCCAAAGAATTTCTTCAGATGAATTTCTAAATATGGAATTATTTGGTTTTCCATTTTAAAACATGGCGAGGATACGTGACAAGTGTACAGTACATGTGTGATCAATCACCACATGCCAACAGAATAATTTTTCTGGCACTCTCTTCCTGGTGTTAATTGTCCCACAATGGGGGTACCACTATCGTGTGGTGGCGAGCCTAGTGATAGTATCGCTTGAACAATTCTCCACTAGCGAAAGAAGAATCACTCTCATTTCCCTCTCCCCTCCCCTCCCCCCGTTGTGAGTGAGTTGGTTTTTCTTGACCTTGTTGTAAATCCTTCACTTGTAATAGTTAGCACCTTTGCCAATGTGTCATTGATCTCTTGACACTTTTGTGTTGTGATTGTGTAAGGGTCAAACCCCTTGCTAGGCTACTAAACTTAATCAAAAATAGAAGTAATTGCTATTCTTTTCACATGAACATGAATAAATGAAAGTTCGTTTACTAACTAAAAGAAAGATATAAATTCTCTAGAAAAATTAACTTCACATGAAAATGAATTTAAGTCTCTATTTTTCATCTCATTGAATTTGAAATTAAAAAAAAAAAATCATCAATGGATATAAGGGTAAGTGCACTAAGATGGTGTGCAAAAAAGTGGTCACCCACCCAAAAAAATAGCAAAACAACCCTAACACGATTGGCTTACTTTAAATTCAAATAACCTGATTGTGCTTACGCTTAGTAAATTCCTAAGCCAAGAACAAGGCTAGTCAATAGGCTTGGATAACAAGGTTGAGGCTTGGGAGCTTCATTTCCCTCCTTTTTCACGTGTTTTGTTCTTCGAAACAAACTTCTCAACTTTTTCATCATCAGGTTTACACATCATCAATTGGGTATTTGTAAAAGTACCACCATAATTTCACACATCTTCTAAGCTTTCTAATCATATAATTTTTGCATTTTTGGACAACATTAAAATATTATAGTTTAATTTGTTTTGCCAAAGTTTCTATAGTTCTCAGAGACATATGTCTACCATTTTTTAATACCTTTTAATCTACTTGACCAAATTTAAAACAAATTATATATTATTGTTATGCACTTGATTATTTACACTTTTGAAAAAAAAAAGTCATTTTTTATTTTTTATTTTGATGCAAGCTATGTTTCACACACGAACAGGTGTCTAATTTTTAGGATGTGCCCACTTCAAAAAAATCACCAAAAAAACACTCTAACAAAAAATTACAAAAAAATATTCATCTTCTAGCTCTCACCCTTGACCATCTTTCTACTAAAGGATTTTTTAAAATACTAAATCCAACTATGACTTTTTTTATGTGCATGGCAAACACTGTTATATTTTTCTAAAAAAATCAGGAATAATTTTTTATGCGAATAGGATTTTATCGTCTTAATCTTTTCCATTTAAAAAAAAAATAGTACTTTAGGAAATAGATTCATAGTATTACAATTCTTGTTCTTTTAACATCTAATTTTGAGTGCATAACTCAAATTTCTCTTCCATCTTGGTGCACTTATCCATAACTAACACAACATAAACCATAGAACCTGATAAGCTTGACCGTTCGATTTTGTTTTACTTCAAAGTTTCTAATCTCTTCCAAGGGGAAAAGAGTATCATCAGAGGTTTTACCTCCTAACCATTGATCTTATGATCTCAACCTTTAACAGTCTCCCATACAACTTTTGAGATTCTTGTCACAGGATTTTAGTCTTTCATGTCATCTGAGACTTGATGCAGAACCCACAACGGTCGTAGCCAATCAACTTATAGACATCTTTGCCTATCAAAGTGACATTCTTAACTAAGCATAGCATACTGCCACCTTGCCCAAGGTTTTATAGGTGCAAGCTATGTACTTCATGGTGTCATTCACGACTAGACCAGTTTATTGAGTCCTTTAGACTCTAAGAGATCTTCACAACCCATTCAGGACTTGTTGTCCCTTTCCAACAATAATGGTCCATTGACCTCAAATTGGTACTCATTAACATAAGCAGAGTCTTAGTGGTTTCCATGGTTTATGATCATACTGCAAGGAGTCCCTTCCCAAAATGCAGCCACTTTGAGTGTTCAAGCTCGATCTAGAATTTCAAGATGATACTACATTTTTATTGATGACATACTATCATATTTTGTAATAATTTGCTTTTACCCAACCAAAGGATTCTTCGATATCAATGAGATTTCCAATGTTATTAAACTGTCGAGATATCATTTCTAGTTGATTAAAGGTTATCACTCCACAAATTCCTTGAGCAATATAGATTGTCATGATGAGAGCAACTAAGAGATATGTCCACCATGAATTACTAAGTGCGGTGTAACGGATAGCATATTCATAAATAAGTTATAAGTTCATATTTGTTATACAATATCATAGGAGATATCCACAATCCTAAAAGTTATTCAGATTCATATCATGCTCAAAAGGATACTTAGATCCATATCAGAAAACAATATCATGAAGAAATACAAATCCATAACAAAATGGCAGAATTCTCAAAGGATATACTAAAGTTACAGCTTCATAGAATTGTGTATTCCAGTCAGAAATACAAAATTTATCATGGTGAAAGGATTCATAATAGTTAAGCATGACATAAGTTTATACTCTTCTTTTGGTCCTTCCTATCCTTAGGATTCACCATCCTGAATGGCAAATATATTGCCTAACAATCCAAGGCCATGTGATCACATACCAAAGTCCCTAGGTTGTTCATGATTTAACCAGATAACTAATTCTGTTACAATTCAGATTAAATAACATTCTAACCTAGCTGAGAGCAACATTCCCATGATGTAAGGTAATAACACAGACCAATAATCTCAACTCCTTGTCTATCAAGACTTAAGGACAGTTTATAGTTACAATATAAAAGGAATCTAATCTATCCCAGCCCAAAACTTAGTTTCAGTTAAATAAAAGACTCAATGTCAAATTGATTTGAGACTAGGCAATAAATAGTAAAATGCAGATATAAACTATCAAGAAACTTCTTCTTACTGGTTAAGAGGACTCTTCCTTTTGTGAAATCAATGATTCTTAATACTTCAGATAATAGAAGAATTTCCTTGGTTCTTTTCTAGAGAGAGATTATCATATAGTATAAAATGAATGCAGACTAAACCTTGTTCGAACAAAGCATGACGTCTCTTTAAAAAGAAAGGTTTCATTGGTGCAACTATTTAAACTATATGTTGGTGCACAACAGTATAACCTTCAAGAGTATGAATCGGATATAACAAAGGATGATCTCGTGCTTCTGGATACTGGACCATGGACTGGACAAGTGCAAGGGCCTTTTCAACTGCAGCTTCCATTTGCTTTCTTCCAGCCCACAAACAATCATAATCATCGGTTTATATTTCAATAATACAACAAAGATGAAATTTCCATGCTCTGCCATAAACTGAGCTAGAGATACTACAAAGGAATTCCAGTTATACATAATAACCTGCAAGAGACAAATCAGACAATAATCTGCCATGGTTCTCGTTACATCCCTAGTTTTATGTTCAGCAAATGAAAACTGAATTAAAATATGAAAAATATACAAATAAAGGTTTTACTACTTTGATAAATTTGCCATAATTATTTCTAAAAGTATTCCTTCCAAGGCCATCCTTCAATTTGTGACAGGACAATTGTTTGATCATGCATAGAGATGTGTTATGTAACAAGACTATCCATGCAGATACATTCAAGTGTACAGACTTTCAGATTTTACAAATCTACATATAGTGATTCTGGTATTGGTTTACAATGCTTCAAACGTTTTGTTAACTGTAAAAAGTACATCTATTTGAAACTCCATGGAAATCACTGGCTTGGATAAATGCATGTAGAAGATAACTCATTGGCCCAAATGTCCTGAAGACAGACAATATAAAGAACAAAAGAAACCTATATAGATTATAATACAAGTGCCACAAGTTCTCAATAAGCAGCATAAAACAAAACTAAGATCAGACATTAATCTGTAATTGACATGAGAACATCTTGATCTTCTGCATTGCTCTTGGAGTTGCTTGTGTTTTGGGAGTGCACATCTGAGATTCCTCCAGTATCAGCCTGGGTAACAAAATAAAACTTGTTTAGATATGCAAGTCTGAATGTAGAAAATAATAAAATAGGAACAGACATAAAATGCAGAAAGGTTAAGAGTCGAGATAGCCAAAGAAAAAGTTGGATCATTATCCTTATTTTATTAATATTTTTTCAACATCCTAAAACATCTGAGTAAAAAAGATCATTTATAAAAAAATGCATAATGTTGGTTACCTTGACATCCAAATTAATATACAGAATCTGAAACACAATAAAAATGTATTGTACTATTACAGCATAGTTAAAAATGCTAAAGCAATCATTATAATTCCCCCTGATGTGAAATGGCAATCAATTTTGTATTATTCTTCTCCAGACAATGGCAGAACGCACAATTCGTTTTAATTCTTGAAGAACATGCCTGCATTTGATAATTAGTCCAAAACCCAGTATACAAGATCATGGAGTCCTGCTAGAATGGGATTCACTTCATAGAAACACTAGGCATGTAAAGAAAAAGATATGGAAGATGGGAAATATTAACCAGTGATCAATACTACCAAACTGGACCAAACAAAAAATTCTTGACATATAAGGGCCTCCTTGAATATCATAATGTCACAAAATGCATGCTTGTTTTAGTAATGAAAAATAAAATGATCACTGGAACTGGCTCAGAAATATGATCACTGGATCTGGCTCATTGTTCTTGGAGAAATGAACTGATGATGCTTTAGTTGTGATAAGCATAAGATTGACCAACTAGGAAGAGGCTTTAGGGGTGGAATCCTTATCTCATAAAGTGATATTTTTGTTACTTTCATTTAATTAACAAGAGAAGGAACCTACCCCTTACTTCACCAATTAGTAAAAAGACTCAACCTTCCAAAAGATCCTGGGGATCACACCCAACAACCTATCACAATTCTTTGGGCCTCTCATAGGCATGGATAGACTTCAATCACTCAAGTTTATGCATCACACCCACTTAAACCCTCTAACAACTCCCTCTCACAGGAAGCAAGCCACTACATTGATAAATCTGGAAGATTTCAGATTAAGTGTTCTAATACCATGTTAAGTCTTCAAACCGCGGTAAACATATTCTACATGCAGAAAGTTAAACCTGACTATAAAATAGCTTAAAACAATAAACTTCAATCTCTACAGCAAATCCAAGTACACTATCTACAAACGCACTGCTGAAAATATTACCAGCAAATACTCATATCTGCCGTCTCTAAACTGCATCTTTCTTCTATTAAAATGGAAAGAAATACTCTGCACTAACGCAACACTCAATTATGCTCTATCTAGCATGGGGGTGTACCCTGGATCTCTTTTATAGAACAACAGAACTAAGGTTTACCCTTAACCTAAGCAATTAGAGCAGAAAAGTGCCTTGTCCTAAAATAAGAACAACCAACCCACAAAATTTAAAAATCCAGCTTAAATACTAAAAAAAGTAAGTATTGCCAAGCTAAAAGATATTAACAACTGCACCCAAAAAAAAACGACTGCTGTGTTGTATTTGATGGTGCGACTTTCTGAAGGACATATGTAAAGTAACCAATACAAAGAACTAACGCTTATTAGAGGAAAGGTTGCCAAGAATGCTAGAGGTGGTCATATAGGGTTGCCTCTATTGGGGACACTGGAGATGTGGGAGGAGCTCCCCATGAGTATCCCAAGCTCCCAAAATATCTCCCAAAAAATAGGTTCTTGAGATTACGGAGACATTCTCACCAGCTAACCCACCCTTCTACACAAGGTTAAGATTCACCTCTTCTTATCATTATGATTTGGAAGAAATTGATGCAATAATGCACCGACAATTGGATGGCAATCTTCTTCTCACAGATACTCTTCTCAATAATGTTTACAGCGTTAGTTTAGTCTTTGAATTATATAGAAAACCAAGAAACCTTACAAGGACATTAGGTGTATTCTGGAGTATGTGATGATTATCCATCAGGGTGGTCCTTTGCTACACTGACTTGAATTGGTGGTACAATTTATTATACAAAGTCCACTAGGTAATTTGTACATTAACATGGCTCTCGAATGATTGCTTAGAAAAGCAATAAGCAATCAACTTTTCTCCTCCCTACCACCAAAGTGGACTATGATGGTGATGTTTATGATGCACAAGAGCATTCTTAATTCCCAATATACTTGAAGTGTTTAGTTTGTGACTGCAAATCACTATATGATCACATGTGGCAATCAAAGTGCCATCCACATCACTAACAATCTTTTTTTTCTTGCAAAGACCAAGTATATGATTAAATATCTTCACTGAATTCGCTAATATTCATTTACCTTGACCATTGTCGGACAAGGAACCAAGTTCTCAAAATCTTTACAAAGGCCTTGATAGAAGCTAAATTTGGCAAGTTTTGACACATGTTTGGGCTCTAAAGAGTCATCACAAGGAGAAAATGATAGTGTAATGCTACTTCCCAGCAATGTCTCTTGCTCTTTGATTTTTTAACCTGAGTAAACATTATGGATGAATGTTGGTGATAATGACTTTGATGGTGTGTGGGTAGCCCAAATATGTCTTATGCTATGTGTCCAGTTTCTGTCAAAGATGCCCTTTTCAGACTTAAAAAGTCTTCTACATGTCTTTGAATCCTTGCACTTCTGCATGCTTCCACTTGTTCTTTAAATACTTTGTGACCTCTACTACTCCTTGTATGACTGTTCTTACTTTCAACTGAGATCTTCATGCTTTGTGGAATATTCAACTTGTATGCTTATTGAATAAGCCACTTACATTTGTACCGTGTATAAGTTTATAGAACTAGAGCACTGGCTCTCATTGTGGTGATTTTGGATTGATGTACTGTAGCGTATACTACTGAAGAGTGGTTGACTATATGGATAGTAATAGTATCAGCCTTGTTACAGTTTTCCTTAATGTGTTTATGCTATTATTTTGGCTGCTTTCCATTCACAATTTTCCTTATGGAGGAAGGCATTCTAGGAACTGCTTGCGTAAAACTACTTTCAGATCACCATGTTTAATACCAAGGAATAACAGAAATCCAGATATGAACCACACATGTCGGTATCAATATAGCTTTGTTACATGTATGCAGGGTAGGATACAATGATTAAAAGTAGAGATTCCAATGCCCATGTATACAAGCGAAAATGTGTCATTAAGGGAAGTATAGCTACTTCCCAGCAATGTCTCTTGCTATTTGATTTTTTAACCTGAGTAAACATTATGGATGAATGTTGGTGATAATGACTTTGATGGTGTGTGCGTAGCCCAAATATGTCTTATGCTGTGTGTCCAGTTTCTGTCAAAGATGCCTTTTTCAGACTTAAAAAGTCTTCTACATGTCTTTGAATCCTTGCACTTCTGCATGCTTCCACTTGTTCTTTAAATACTTTGTGACCTCTACTACTCCTTGTATGACTGTTCTTGCTTTCAACTGAGATCATCATGCTTTGTGGAATATTTGACTTGTATGCTTATTGAATAAACCACTAACATTTGTACCCAGTGTATAAGTTTATAGTTGTGGTGATTTTAGATTGATGTATTGTAGCGTATACTACTGAAGAGCGGTTGACTATATGGATAGTAATAGTATCAGCAAGGTTACCCCGAGTTTCCGGGACGGGGACGGGGACGGCAGGGGACGGGTTTCCAGGACTGCAAATTTTTTTGCCGATTTTGGGGACGGCGGGGGACGGCAAAGGGGACGGCTATGTAAATATAGGGAAATTTTCAAATATATAAGGAAATTTGCAAGTATACATTACATTCATATGAAAATATGGA
>MU224881.1:1506813-1537618 GCA_018584345.1 Thuja plicata | reverse complement strand
TACATTACATTCATATGAAAATATGGACAATGCATGCCATTTAAACATCATATAACCTTAACATACAACATTTCAATGCCATTTAGTAAATACTCAAAGTAAATAGTAACATTTCAATGCCATTTCACTTCATTATCGGATTGTCAATATGCATATGCTAACAAAAATATAAGTTTAACATAGAAACTAAGAAAAGTAAAACTAAAAATGCCCAAAGGCTTAGGTGCTGCCATAAAGTTTCATCATCATGTTCATAGTTCAACATAAAAATCAAAATATAGAAAATAAAGATGAAGCACACTGCTGCTCCTATTCTTCTGCTGCCAACATAGCATCAATATCAGAGTCCTTTGCTGCTACAAAACAAAAAAATCAGACTGCTGCTAAAACCTAAATTATTAAATGGGGGTTTGGGGGCAAAGCCCCCAAGACAGGGTCAAGGGGCAGCCAGCCGTCCCCAGATTTTTGGGTAGCTGTCCCCAAGTCCCGGGGACGTTTCCAACTTTTTCTTGAAATTTGGGGATGGCGTGGGGACGTCCCCAAGCCGTCCCCAAGTCCCGGGGACATCCCCGTTCCGGAAACTTGGGGATTTAGGCCGGGGACGCATCCCCGGGTAACCCTGAGTATCAGCCTTGTTACAGTTTTCCTAAATGTGTTTATGCTATTATTCTGGCTGCTTTCCATTCACAATTTTCCTTAAGGAAGAAGGTATTCTAGGAACTGCTTGTGTAAAACTACTTTCAGATCACCATGTTTAATACCAAGGAATAACAGAAATCCAGCTATGAACCCCACGTCGGTATCAATATAGCTTTGTTACATGTATGCAGGGTAGGATACAATGATTAAAAGTAGAGATTCCAATGCCAATGTATACAAGCGAAAATGTGTCATAAAGGGAAGTATAGCTGTAACCTTTTAAGGTGAATAACCCAAGCCATAATATGTCCATTACGCAGCTGAAAGCTCTTACAGTTTATCATTTTTTAGCAACGGACTCTTTGTTTGAGGAACATTTCACTAATATAACATAATACCTTTTTGCTACGATATAATTCTTCCACACCCCTATCACACAACAAAAACGTCTCCCTCATCCAAATATTTTCAAATTGATCAATTTGTCAAAATTATATTTGTTCCACAAAAAGAGTTTTTATGTAGAAGAAACTAAATATACCTTCAATAACTATGTGAATGCAGGCCAAAACATGAGAAAACTTCCAAAGGCTTGAAAATAATATATGTAATTCATGTATATTTTGTGGCCATAAAAACTTGGTGACAAGCATGGGAGGAATATACGAAAAGTGATTGCCTTCATTACAATTCTTCAAAAACAGAATGCCTACCTTTGTTTCTTGTGAAATGGCTAATAATCGTCGGTACTGATCTCGTGCCTCTGGATACTGGACCATGGACTGGACACGTGCAAGGGCCTTTTCAACTGCAGCTTCCATTTGCTTTCTTCCAGCCCGCAAAAAATCATAATCATCACTTTCATTACGTTTTGCACCTGAACTTTCAATAGCTCCTTCTGCTCGAAAACCACGCAATCCAACTCGCTTTCGTCTCCAACGCAAGATTGCCTTTTCCACAATACCAACTGACCAAACAATTTTTTTATAATTTTTTCTAACTTGGTGCCCCCTTACATGTGCCTGTATGGCGTCAAAAGGATTAGTTTCCATTTGCTATATTAAATAAACAAGAATACATTTTAACTACCAAAAACATTTATCCCATCATGATTTGCCATTGAATCTGCTTCGATAACACGGAATAAAAGCATTATAGAATATATTATATATCTAATTCTTCCTCTGTTAAACCACTAACTTAATCCAACATGAAGTTGGGCATCGATTCTTAAACAAACCATAGTTCATAGAACTTTGTACCAATAATGGCATCATTACTTCACCTTTAAAGACCATTTATGTTACCAAACAGCTGTATATTTTAGCCAATTTACACTGGAATACTATCTATAATTCTTTGAATTTTTTAGCCAATTTACCCTAGAATATTATCTGTAATTCTTTGGATTTTGCAAGGCTATTAGATAGTTTCAGTAGCTCTGTGAATTTCCTATACCTGAGAGAGCCTGTTGTGGTCTCATGTTCAATTTATAACATTTATAAACATGCAAACAGATTAGCTTCTGCTCCCCTAACCAGAATCCAAGAAAAATTCAAAGCTTTAAATTTTAGCTTTGACAGAAATCAGCAGTTTTTTTTTAAAACACGACAATCCTAAGTTACCCCAGGTTTCCAGGACGAAGGGATGTGGTGACAGGGAAATTCCGGGATGGATTTTTTTTTCCCAGAGCAGGGGACGACGGTGGGGTTGGCTATATAAAAAATAGGGAAAATTTAAAATATATGGGTAAGTTTTAAATATTCATATGAAAACATCGATAAAGCATACTTATTTACATTATAGAACCTTAACATATAAGGTTTGTGTTAAATAATTTAAATTGAGAGTTCACATGAGAGTGGAAATCAAACAAATTATCAAGACTCAAACATTAAAATTTAATTTTATGGGACAGCCAGGGGACGGGTTTCACAAACTTTCCGAGTTTCCAGGACATCCCCATTTGTGGGACAGGTCAATATGCCGGAAATGCATCCCTGGGTGACACTGATGTCAATCTTATAAAACCAAGTTTGAATCCAATATTTTTCTTTTCTTACTGTAACCAGGAATCGGATACAAAATATTTTGAATTCACTGGATGAAAACACCACCCCAAGTCTAAGTAAAAACTTCCTAAAATTTTCTTACAACTTGAGAAGGCATATTCAATTCTATAGCATTTATCTCAATACAGTTTAAAAAATTAAATGTATAAAAAAATAAACAATAGCCAAGAAAATTGGAAATTATCAGCTGTCACTTTCTAGTATTCTGACCTATGTCTACATGTTTGCAGTATTCATAGTTTTTACCCTTTGTGCTGCAAAAATAGTAAATACTGATGGCAAGTACATTACTATGTACCTGAATTTTGACAATGCGTTGGCGAATAATCAAAAATTCTTTCCGACCCTTCCAACCACGAAACTTTCGTTGTATGCGTATAGCTGCTGTGTGCAAAGGCCCATCAGAGTTACCCAACTTAGATGATCTTTGAACAGAAATATAAGAAAGTGCTTTTTCCTCTGACATCCCACACTTATCATCTCCATATTGAACCAACTGCTTCCTGCGGAATGAATGCACCCGAAAGGCTCCTTGGATACGGGCTGCTGCTTGAGCTGCATTTCTAACTGCAGCGAGTGAGTCTTTTAATGACAATTGGTCTTCTCTTCCTCCTTCATCAAGCTGAAGAACATTACGCTCTGCCACAGTCTCCACAGCTTTCTCGCCAGCAAGAGTTGCTGAAACACTGCCCATAATATTTTCATTTATTGATAAATTAGACAGATGACTTGTCAAAGAAGACTCTGCCAAATAACCTGCAATGCCTTTGTGTCCTTGACTGGAAGCCAAATCTGCAGGTGTACGGCCAGCAGAAAATTCAGGTGTTGGATCTGTCAATGCCCCTGGAGCTGCCTCTAAGTTGATAAGTGCAGACACTGTCCGCTCTCTGAAACAATGAGCACCAATAACATTAATTCTTGACTCAATCAAGGCCCATCTATGGGATTAAAATGCCTTTATTATTAAATCCTGAACATCCCTTGGGGCTGTCTACAACTAATTTGTTAACCTTGTAAATCTTTGTATGTGGCATTAAGACATTAATATTGCATGGTCCAATACTGCTAGTCCAAGTACTTATAGATTTTTCTATTCCAAAACCTGCTTTTAGTCATGCATTTTATGTCTAGAAATAAACCTTAGTACAAGTACACAATGGGAGACAGCCTCTATCTAAATATCAAACTTGGTGCAAGATGAACCTCAGGATTTTGGGACTTGTTGTTTTATTGTTTGACATGTCATTTGGACATGTCCATCCAATCAAGTAAGCTTGTTCAAGATAAAAGAAAAATATTTGCATACTCATAATCAACATTTCATTCTATACTGTTGTTGACACTACATCCATGGTCAACAAGAACAACTTTTTTTAAAATATATTATTTCCAAATATAACACAATGAGTATATCAATTAAAAAGATTTATTTGAAAAGATGAATACCTTCCATAATATGCAGCCCAGTGAAGTGCTGTCCAACCATGCAAGTCACGAAAGTTGACATTGACACCAGCAGAAACAATTGGATTCATTGCCCAATCATAGCCAAGAGCAGCTGCCAAGTGTATAGCTCCTTTCCCTTGATCATCTAATACATTTGGTCCTTTACCTTCATCATTTATTTTTGAAATAAGCCAAGCATGTAATTCTTCCTTGAGTAACTTCTGCACCAACTTTGTACGTGCCTTACTAAAGTCAGCTGTAGATTCTTTTATAGAGCTCTCCATATCTAACCACTCTTCCTCACTGCCTTTCCTCAATGAAGATAACTTATTGTGTATGTTACAACTACTATCCTCATTGACAGATGATGGTATTTGTGCTTTGTTGAAATTCAAACACAGCAATTTTGCAAACTGTATCTGAAGCCTCAATTCTTCTCCATCCTCATTATCCATATCTGATCTGGCAATCATGTCTTGAGATGGACCTGCACGATACTCAAACTCCCGTATTTCACTACAAGCCAACCTATCACTGCAAGTAACATAAAAAGGTACTCTTGCAGGAGAATGAGGAGGAGCTTGACATCGTAGAACACCTGGGCCCAAAACATCTGCTGAAACCTCAATTTCCCCAAACATACATGACAGTTTATACTTATAGATATCCTTTACGCCTCCCACGAATTTGCCTGTTATTAGGACCTGCCATGATCAACTGACAAATTAGTTTCTTGATCACAAAGAGTACATTAATATTTCTTTTTCTTTTACTGCTATTTTTTTATAATTTGAAAAATACAGCATTAGTAACTCGGCAATGAGAATAAGAATGGCTTGCACTGCTGCATTAACAGAAATAGACATCTACAAATAAAGAGAAGACATCTGCTATTGAGCAGAGACATCAACATACCTTTGTGTCTAGTTCTGAATATGCCCAGTCAGGAGAGAAATCAGAGATACTGAACAGCTGGTCTTTTGATAGTGAAGGGCTCATCAAATCACCATCTAATTGAATTTGACGGGACAAGCTTGACACTTCCTCAACACTATTTTGACCTTCAAGTGTGTTCCAATACATACCAGAATCAGATGCCACAAGCGAGTCCTCGCCATCTCCACCAATTTCTCTACTCATCCATCGTCCAAAACTATCCAGTTTCTTCAAACCCTCTTGACCTTCAACCTCAAATGAACATTCTTGTGAGAACTGCCTGCAAATCTGAGGGTAAAGTAAATTCTCCTGTGGTTTAATATCATTTTCAGTCTCTAGTTTTGCTATATATTCAGTTTCAAAAAGCTGATTGGTGCCATCATTCTGTATCTCAAGCTTCATCTGCTGATTATTTAGCAGATGTGAAGGTTCTTGAAACAGACCCAAATCTTTGAAATTGCTGTTCTTATGTTGCATAACATTTAGGGACCCGTATCCCAATCCTGCCATATGTTCATTATCTGCTCCGCTTAGCATTGCATTCGGTAAAAATCTGTGGGATCCAATCTACAGATCATCCAAATGCAACAAAATGTCAAGGGTCAGTTATCATAATCTTCAGCATAACCATGAAATGTATTATCCCTAATGAAAACATTTCCCACTCAAATCACTATTGATTTTCTGTTGCATAACATTCAAGGAGACAATGTGCCTTCTGTTGTTTATCTATGATGCTAATCAAAGTGTTCAGCATAATCCTGTGTGATCTCATCTAAAGATCATGCAGACGCAACAAAAAGCCAGGGTTCAATTATCATAGTCTTCAGCACGTTTACAATAGGTGATAAAACACCCAACCAAATCAATAAAATAGATTTAAGTTTGATCTAATGAGACTCCTATCTCAGGTGAATGATTTAGACATAAACCGAGCACAAGTAATACTGTTGGTTTGGGAGATACAAAATGGCAATCAAGGCCTCAAACCATGGGAGCCCATATTGCTTACAACCATTTTATTATGAGTACACTGCATATGTTTCTACCATGAGAAATGCAAAACATTAATCAAAAGATGGATATACACATGTAGTGCAATAAGCAACATTGTCAAGATGTTTGTACCAAGGAGAGGATTTAAGTAAAAAGTTACAGTGGTGTCATGTGCATTGGTCACCAGTTGGCAACATTTATATTCTCTTCATTTTGGCACCTGGTAAAGTCTAATGTTTGCATCCCATTGCAGGACAGTTCTAGAGGCGCTGTCACCAATTTGATTGGATATGACTCAAATCCAGTCTCGTCATGATTTTTTTGACCTGCCAGATCTGTCCAATTTTCTCTGGATTTCTCAATTTCTACAGAAAGTTTAATGAGTTCCCAAATTTTTTTGACATCACAAACAAATTAAATTCTTAGAACCCAGAAAGTATGCTTAGAGTTAGAGGAACTCAGTAGTAACAGCACAAAGTGGAACAAACTACCTGATACTGAACAAATGAATAAAATCGTAAGCCAAACTAGGGCAATCTACAACTGCCCTGCAATGAGTCTAGTGGAATGCTAAAACTCTTATGGGCTATGGCACTTTATGAAAGAAAATTAGAAAATTAACTGAACAAGTGACATGTTCATTTTTGCCCCACGGTCGAGGGTTCATCGAGTTAAACCACCAGAAAATTTCTATACTGGGAAAAACTAGAGTCCATTTAAGAAAATCATAATCTGAACCAATTTATAATAGATAAACATCACTAATTTAAATCAAGCATACAATCAAAAATGTGTTATGCATGTAATGCTGTTTTTGAGTGAAAAAGATTGACCTGCTCAGCATTGTTCTGCATATTTCCTCTTGGAAAGGCTTGAAAATGAGTGTCCGTGTATGTTTGCTGTCCACCACCAAGGTCACTGCTTGGATATGTTTCCATTGCGATGCTTCTCTGTGTTCTTTGCATATCCTCACGAGTCATAGATTGCAAGCAAGGGGCCTTTGTCTCATCAGCATCATTTGGAAAACCTGTTTTGGAAAGCTCTAACGCACTTGTCCATGTAGGTGGATTGTTCTCATGCCCATTATTAATCCTGCTACCACCTACAACCACATTCTTGGTTTGCATACTTAAATCACTGGATCCTGAGGTGACAATTGGGGAGAATATCTGCCTTCCAGAATAATCACCTGTGTTCAAATATAAGGAATTTTAACCATTGTTGCATAACTAGAAAACATCTTCATAAGAATTTTTTATTTTTCATTGAAATTAGAACATTGAATATGTTACCTTGGCTTAGTGTTAGGCTTGAGTTTTCTCTATTTCTATAAAGCCCCAAAGAGGCATTTTGAAAAGGAATACCCAATTGATTGTCTTCAATTCGCTTAGAAAATTGTCCCTGTAATGGTTGTTTCAGTCCTAGGAATGAAAATTGCTCAGGGCCAACTTCACTTGCATTAAGAGGACTATAACTCATTTTATCGAGTGCAAAATTTGCAATTGTCTTCCGATGTGTCTGAGGTTGGTATCCTGATGAATCCACAACCAATTCCTCGCTTTCATTTAGTTGTCTTAGCATAGATTCTTGGTCTGAAGAGGCTTCACCTTCAAGTGAAAAGGCACCACCAACATCATCTCCAGATTCACCTTCCTCAAATTCGGATGAATGAGTTTGCCCATTCCATTCAGATGTGCTAGCACTTGAAGCATAGGTTGTTTGTGCCAACAAAGAACTCGTGTGTGCTTGATTTGGATATGAAGTTATCTGTCCCACTGAATTTGCTGTCTGTCCGCCTCTTTCTGTATGTGCAGAACGTGGAGCTCCACCTTTGTTACCCTGAAAAGAGTCCCTTGGTCAATATACTCTACCCTGAAAGTAGTTCCTCACAAAACAGATATAACATAGCTATCAAGTATTATCCTTGCCTTTTACACAAAACCATAATCACAGAGTGCACTAAAGAATAAACATGCAATAGGCAATAATAAACATCAAAGATGAATTCCCTATGAAACCTGTAATTTGCAATATGAGAATGTAATGAAGAACAACAAAACAAAGTACATTGAGAGTGCTTTCTAAAAGGCCAGAAATCTCTGAAAGAACCAATACAACTCTTTGTGAAACACAAGAATTCTGATAGCAGAGAAAAATTCAACTACAGTATAATCTAGAAACAAATTATATTAACGTCCAAAAATGAGGGATGTAGGTCAATTAGACTCAGAAGCGCAGCAAGTTTGAGTAGTGAACAGGAGTGCTTAAAAGATGTCAAGAACAAAAATAAAAACCTCAGGCCAAATCGAGACCTCATAAGCAGAAACAAAGAATCTATAAGATGCCTTACTATACAAGAGAAACGTGGCTGTAAGCTGAATGTTAGAAGTATAAAGGACATATCAGCTATATGATTGGCATGAAATTAATCTAAGCTGAATAAAAATCAGACAACATTGTACTATATGTCTTGTAACTTAATTTCCCTGGGAGAATGCTAATATATGGCACATTCTCCACTTGTGTCCTGCCCCACCTATGTGATAAACTCTTACCTTGTCCTGATGTATTTTTATGATTGCATTAAAGTTTATTTTGAGTTGATTGTGACAAAATGTAGTTGCGGGATAGCTATGTACCTTGCTAGATTACAGGATGGAAAGTGCATTCTTCCTTGTTCATTATTTTATCCCTGAATGCAAATTAGTTGCCTTGGGTGCTCAGAATAATTTAATGGTTTATTAGGAACGGTCATATGCAATTGGTTTAATAGTTGGATTATCATAAGTCTATGTTACCAAATCGGAATCGGGTATCGATGCCGATATATAGATATTATACACCAGTAAAGAAAAAAAAATTAGAGGGGATGAGGAAATTCTAGGTATGCACGTACAAAAAAAATATAAAATCATTATTATATACATATTTGCAACGTAAAAACTACTAATATTAATATAGTAGTGATATATATCCATACTATATTAGATTTGTTAACTAATATATTAATATTATATTATAAAGCTATATTAATTTATTTTTTGAACATGTTAGATATAAATCATAAAAAATGAAAAAGATTAAAGCAGAATCGTGTAACATGGATAGGAATACAATATCAAATATGGATAAAACAATTTTTTAAAACCAGCTAATATAAATAGTAATACCACTTAATTAGACATTTATAAAATCACTCACACAAATATATAGCAACAGAAAAATAAATAATATTAATAATAAATATTAAAACCAAATAATTTGTTCATGAAAGAAATGAAATTTTGTGTTTGAAAATTATCAAGTTCTAGTGTGAAAAGGAACAAAAAACTATGTGGTTTAGGTATTTTTATCAAAAAGGAAAGAATACATGTTTTTGAAAGAACTTGTTCATTTTGGAATGAGATTCATTTCATTGTAGTATGTGTATGAAATTATTTGAGTTGTTTCTACTTTCCATCTTATGAAGGATTTAGCATGTTAGGGGCAATCCTGACAATAAGATGAATAGATCTTATTTTATTATGAAGTTGAAATGAAAAGTTGGAATGAAACTAGAAGCTATGATACGTTTTATGTTTACCATTTATATGGTATGACTAGATAGTATCAATGATACAGTGTTATGTAGTTGACAACATGTTTATGAGTTGCATTGCTCTTTTATAAATTATGTTTGTTACATTGATGTTCTATGTCAACACTTGAATGGTAAAAGTGATTTTGGTTAAAATTAAATTAATAGAATTCAAAAATGTTCAATGTGACTACATGAAAGGCATAATGGACAATGAGGGAACGACTAGGGGATGGTGGCAGAGTGGTGATGGATGGGCAGTGCTAATATAACATCTCTAGCAGTGCCCCATGAAAGGTAAACTAGTTTTTACAAAGTTAAAGGTTGCAATCAATAAGTAATGGCATGTGACATATAGCAAGCAACATGGTGGTGTCATCGGCAGAGGTGGTAGAGGTGGCGGTGTTGTGGGGAACATTTACTCCATGTCTCTAAAATGTCCCCGTACAGGGGACACAGGGTTTTTGGAGGAGACGCATCCACGTGGAACAGTGAAATTAGTTGTCTGCAACAAGGGCAATTTGCACCAGCAATGTGAGTGATTTACAGAATCATCGCAACCTAGACTGACAATAGGGATGATTGCATCCTCACAATGTCTAAAGGAGACTTTGTGCACTTTATCCTAGATGCCTATTATCTTGGTTTGTTGGTAATTTGTGCACTTTATGAGTTACCTCTTTGTGATGGATATTATGGTCTTGGACATATCATCAGAGATCAATAGAACTTTACCTCGCCACAAGATTATTGTGGGGATATTGTCACATGACCGAGTAAGTCTTCTATTTGTGCAGTCATGCTTGAGAACTGACTTGGTGCTCTACTGAGTGACCTCGCATGGTGTTGTGGCAACCCAAGGGCATAAACATGTAATTGTGCCATGTCGGTGTTGCAATTGTAATGCAGCAAATTTGTTCATCCATTTGTTCACCATTATTGTCTCAAGTGAAAAGCTTGAGGCACTGCATGTAGTGTGGCTTCCAGGGATAAATTTTTATCTGCACTTCCTCTAGGAATATGTTGGTTGATGACTTGTCAAATTTATTGTGCTAAGGGAAACTCTCATCATTGTCAAATATTAAAGTAAATAAATAAAGTCAGGTTGCATATAGTAAAGTGGTTAATGTATACCATGCAATCAAACAAACAGAAACCCATCACACCGTAAAGCATATATAAACAGTGGAATCCACTAAGTTGAACTTCACATAATCTATTATCAACATGCATCCCTTCACATATAAGAGACTCTTGGCTGATAATGTGCACGTGTAAACATTCAAAGGCCTTCTATCCTGTGCACCTTGAATTAATTTCAGATAAACCTTATCTCTAGCATTTTAAGTTAATTTTATAAGCATGACTGTAAATGGTAAAACTTCTTTGCAAGCCAATAGCACTTTTCTAATTTACTTGTGGATTGTTATCAATTGCAGCTCTGTGTGAACAAGTAGAATATATATATATATATATTGACACTTGCAGATGTATAAAACTATCTATTTGGCTATAAATGACAAAGTAGTGTATAAACATAATAAAAAACATTGTATATGAAAAAAAAGATGTTATAATGGCAGTTGTACCAACAATAACCAAAATTTGAATCACAATTCATGATGTACATGCCAGAGAAAAAAATTCATTGTATCTCAATCTTATTAGCAATCATTATGTATGTGACTCAAAACAAATGTGTCCACAGAGCTGCATGAATGTATCTAGTCAGCAATGTATCAATGCATTGCCAATGTAGCAAACATAAAATTTCATTTGCATGTGTCCAACTATACACACGTCAAGTCAACACATACAGAAGAGCACATTTATACCGGGCAAGTTAACAGACATTACAAATAAACAAAATTGAATTTTTTTATTCCAACATCTGCAGAGTCTACAAACACTCACCTCTTTGACTTCTCGATAATGAACAAGAACAATATGCTCATATTGCCTGCAGAAAAAAATACATGCATTAGGGACTGTTCAATATTAACACCATAAAAATTGTTTCCATCTCTTTTATGAAATGAAATATAATACATTAAATGCAAACGAGTTGTCACAAAAAAGGAACCAAAGAGTACTCAGTCATAAGAAAACAAATTCATAAATCTTAAAACTTGAAAGTATGAATAAAGAGTCCTTGATACCTAAGTCACAAGGTTCCCATTCGTGTTTGTCTTCAAGTTCAGCAAGGAAAAAATACAGAACAAAAGTCTGCCTGGCAGGCATGTCACAAATTCTTCGGGTGTTGCAAATAAGCTTCAGCAGACTCTATGTACAACTTGATCTGATTCCACCAGTAATATCTAAATTTCTAGAGAAGTAAAATGAAATATTCTAACAAATATTTTAAATTTTTCAAAGAAAACTGTGTGTTTTATATGGGCAAATGTAATGGGTTACTTTATATGAATTTCAGTGGATTGTAAAAAATTTGCTAGATTTTCAGCTTTTTAGTTGATACACTTTGAAAATGCTGCTGGCATAAGGATAGTAAGAAACAAAAAACAAATGTTATAGTAATCGTCTATGCCAGAGGGTATAACAGCTGTATTGTTGTATTTTTGTTGATGTCTTTTCTAGAGTTGGTTGTATTCATCTGAATGGACTCTAGTTATCGGTGGGCTTATTAGGGAGATCAATGTACTTTTGCTGTGCTTGGATCATTTAATATTTGTGTAATGTTATTTTCATGAGTCCACAATACAGTCATTGCAACTATTATTTTAAAGAGACCTTTTAACTAAAAGAAGAAGAAAAAACGCCCTTGACAATAATCGCTACTAATTATTTATTGTGTTAAAATTACAATCAATTAGATAAAACAAAAGGAAACAAAATCAAACACATTCATAAGGGAAAAGGTGAAGATATGGAGTGTGAAGAAAAGGAGTTGAGCAGACCACGCTAATCAGAGTGTGAAAGGAAAGGAGATTGGGATAGACATACTCACTCATCAAGCATCCAATAACATCGTCTCTGGAAGTTTTCATTATCTTCACCATGAGCATAATAACAATGAAGGACATCAATACTACCAGCCTGTACAAACCAAAGCGAAAAAGAATTAAAATGCTAAGCATGTGAGATACAAGAAACAACATCCGAAGACTTGTTTTCCAAAACACCACTCAACATTATTTTAAACATGGAATATAACATATGCAAATGCACACACACAGACACACACTTATGTCAAAATATTAGGTCATAATAAAAACAAATTATCAGGACTTGATGAATCATAAATAAGCAGTCCTATAACAAAAATACAAAAACAAACAGCTGATCCAAAGTGATATCAATTAAAATGCTAAAAAATGATGAAACCCATGCCAAATATAACATAGGTAGATATTAAATGTTCAATATCTTTTTTGCAGGTTGACTTTCAATTCTTCTATATACTGAACAAATTGAAATATTCCAGCCAAAATCTTGTATTTTAACAAGTCCGTTTCAGAATAACATCAGTATGTAGACCCATTTTCTCATATCTTGTCTCCTATGAGATGTGAGAGGGCAACTCAAAAAGTTTCTTATCCTCCCTACATCATCATGATCAGAGGTGCTTGGTCCTTTATCTTTGGGAGGTTTGCCAAGGTTTACCAAGAGCTACCAGATTGATTACCTGCTTCGGATCCATCCATTGGAGATTTATAAAGGAAGTAGGAGGAGGTGTCAAACACCCTCTTCATACACCCCCCTGCATGCCTTGATCATATTATCCCATCAAGCAAGGACTCATTTCTCCCTGATGGTGCAGGCTAGCTAGTTCTCACTGCTAACTACCATTCCACAAAAAGACATTCCCTACCCTGTCATGATATCTTCTTCAACCCTTTCATTATTTTATTCAACAATGAACTTACTAGTTCAAGGTTATTTATGTTTTACATAGGTGATGACAGAATTAGCTTGGAATTATTAGAATAATATCTTTAAATATCTTATTTATTATTCTTTTAATGGTCAATATTGTGTATCTTGTAAATATTAGAATGTTTCTAATATTCTTTTATTCCTTCGTTATTAAAATGTTTTTAATAACGTCATCTTTGTAAACTATATATGAGCACCTTGCTCATTCATTAATCTATCCAATATTTTACCAATTGTTTGTCTAAGATCCATCTTCAACCAGCTGTCGGATGAAGTGACAGGAACTTAAACTATTACAGAAAATAAACATATGCACATTCCAGATTAATTAAGCAAATAAACTATGCAAAGCATAACACTATGATTTGCGTGGGAAAACCCTTTCGGAAAAAAACGCGCAACTCAGTTGTATTACCAGCAACAAATAAGTCACAATGCAATGCACAGAGCCAATGTTCTTCAGGAGTTCTCACACAACAACAAGAATCCGATATGATTCCATCATTCTGGCAACACAACAATGTCTCAAAAAACAAATAAATGTCATAAAAAATACACTAAAGCGCCAAAAAATTATAGAACTCAATACATGAAGAGTAGACGCCCATGGTTTCAAAAACCATGTCCAACGCCTAGGTGGTTAACTGGTGACCAACGCCTAGGCATTTTCCTTTGAACATAGCCACCTGTTAAATATGAACTCTTACACTGTCATAGTGTGAATTAGAAAGTTCCACAATTAACTCTTATAGTTGTTATAACTGTCATAGGAAGTTGTCGTAGTCTGTCATAGAACCGATGTGGCAACTAATGACACTTGCCACCATAAATTTAGGACCTCCAAAATTGGGCCCCAAACTTCCTTAAAAATAGTGATTGTGCCATACAAATCACCCACCATGTAGGATGCCACCTCACCAAGAGGGCCCACAAGAGGATTCGATAAATTATTAAATAATCGATAAATAGTTCAAGTAATTTTTATTTCTCATGTCAGTAGGCAAATAAAATATATATAATGTAGCTCATGGAGCACTATAACTAGCTTAGAGCTTTAGAGCGACAACAAGTCACTAACGTACTATAATAAAATTAAGACTTGCATGACATGTTTGAGTTTGTGTTTGAAAGTGTAAAATAGAACAGGAGCTGCAAATAATGTCGTGTTGGCTGCTACAGAATTTAGAGGATTGAACATGTAACATCATCCAGTTATAGTCTTTTATGAACGCTTTTAAAGCCAATTTTCATGGCAATGTCATTTCAAATTTTTGAGCTTAAATTCTTCGTGCTTTGAGAGCAGCTGTAATGACACCTTTCTGAAGTATCTCAGTTGAAGCTGCTATTTAGGTACCTCTTACAGTCTTGCCTAAAGTATGTCAATGAATGACAAATGTACAAAAATGATAAAATATGTAATAGTCAATTGAATGGTGACTCATAAGAAAACAGATTGTACCAGGGCTGTAAACTACCTGTAACTTTGCAAATCAATCAGAGGTCTAAGTAGCATTAGAAGCAGTGTTCAATAAGTCTCCAGAATTTTTTATAATAACTTTGGAGTGCATAAACCAACTGATGCTAACATTAACATGTTATCAGAGCAGGTTGGATAACAGCAAAAAAGGATTATTCAAGCACGTGCAGATGTTTATTGAAAGTTGCGGGAAATTTCTGGAGATGAAAACATTCAGGAGTTTGTAAAGAGCAGAACGGAAACCTGGTTCTTCCATAAGGTAGATTTGTGACGGAGTCTACATTTGGGCAAATTGAGTTAGAAAATGTTCCTGGTATGATATTTTATGTGTGTCTGTTTTGAGAAGTATAGGACATTTTATGTTGAATATTATTACTGAGGCTTCATCTACTGCTGAAGACGTAATTCTTGAGCCAAATTATATAAAGAAAATATTATTCTTCAAAACGTTTGTCTCGGAGGATCAATAATTGCTCCAGAATATGTATTATAAAATATTTGATTACTGAAGCCTAGAATCGTGACACAAGAATGCATACCCATGTGAGTCCTTTGTAGTGGGGCCCGAAAAACATATTGCAAATAAAATATAGATATCGGCTCTCAAGTCTGGAAAAATATTTGAAATTTGTTATAAGGATTCATATAGTTTGGGCGAAATTATTGAGAAGCGGCGTTTTAATTGGTCCAAACATTGCCATTAATATTTTATGAGGCTCGATTTCGCAGGAGGATTTTAACAAGTATCGGGTCTCTTCATTATCATGGAATTGAAGTTTTCAGAAGTTTAAATCGCACCCAGACAAACTGGTATAAAATCTATTTTAAAAGCAAACAATCCTCTGTGAGTTCCAGTCTTATTTGCCTCATAGTGTCTACGGAGCAAAGTTAATAATGATGTTACAAGCCTTGACGGGATTAATTATTTCTGGTAAATATTTTCAAGATGCCGTTAATTCTTTGGGCGTGACAAGTCTAGTATATGAGCCCCATAATTATATCGAAGAGAATTAATAATGTCTGCCATGTCACTTAAAGAAACGTTAGCGGCTGGTTACAGATACAAACAACAATTCATATTGGTGAATGAGCCTTTGAATGGGAGACAGTATTATTAGTGTAATGCCTCTGAAAACATTCTTGGAATGAGTTTGGGAATTACTACTACATCTTGTGTGCCGGGTTGATTACAAAGACTTAGAAAAGGTGACTGTCGGGTTGGACTCTCAAAGTGAATGAAGTATGGAATCAATCCTGCAAAGATCACCGTATACATAATCCCAGGTGTCCAGTCCCAAGCCATCATGGAAGTCCATAGTTGTTCCAGAGCCATTCTAAAGGGTATTGTCATGGTTGTTGTTTGAACTTTGAATGATCGGCACTAGAGGCTTTTGTTGTCTGTTGAGGCCATAGTTCCATGACTCGGACTCGCCTATGACTTGGCAAGGTCGACTCGACCCGTGACTCGCCGATGACTCGACAACGACTTGGCTATGACTCGACAAAATGAAAAAACAGAGATTTTTAATGATTTAAAGCTTGTTTCATGCACCCATTATTGAATAAAGCTTAAAGACTATAACATCATCAAATAGAAGCTAATTTGATCACATACATCCATCACATAAGTACAAACGTAAATTATAGCTGAAGGCAATAGAAAACATAGATATGCAGAATTATAAATATTGTCAAATGTATATAAAATCCATGAAATCCATGACATCAAATGTTCCCAAACATATGTGTAATCAAAAACAAGTATATGGCTCAGGCTCTAGCTCAACCTCAGAGTAGTTTGTTTGCCTCCTACAAATGCGTCAAAGGTAGGTCCTGGATGACTGACAAGCCATAGTCTCTACCTGTAAGGTGCCACTCTGATCAACATCAGATGCACGGGCAGTTGATCGTGTTGTACCCTCCTCCTCTGCCATAGCCACAGCCTCAGCCTCTTTGTCTGCCTGGTCAACCCACTCATGGTCCTCCTCAGTGAAGAAAAGATCGGTAGACTCAATGAGCCACTCAGACTCTGGATCAATCTCTGCTAGAGTGATCGAAGAGGAGTCAGTGTCCAAAATTTGTCTGGTCCTAAGACAGAGGTTGTAATGAACAAAGACAGGAAAAAAGAGTTTTGCTTTTTTTGTTTTTTAATTTGCAATCCGTGACTGGTGGATCGATCTTTGCTAGAGTGATCAAAGAGGAGTCAATGTCCAAAATCTGTCTGGTCCTAAGACAGAGGTTGTAATGAACGAAGACAAGAGAGGCCGGGAAAAGAGAGTTTTTTTTTGTTTTTTATTTTGCAATCCGTGACTGCCACCGGCCGGGTCATAGCCCACAGACCAGGCGGGTCATGGCATGACCCGCTGGCTCAGCAAGTCATGCAGGTCATGACCCATGACACGGCGGGTCATGAAAACCCGCCCAACTCAAATTGGCCCACGGGTTGTCAAAACTCGCACAACCAGCGGCGAGTTATGGATCACTGGGTGAGCCTGACATGGATCACCCTGTTTCCAACCTCTATTTTTTTGGGTCCCGGTGCTCCCGATTTGAAGGAGCTGGAATTACCTGCTGAGCTGGTTATTGCAGGCAAGTGTGATCAGTTGCGAGATAGGGAGATTGAGTAATACAAAGAAGTTTAAGGAGTATGAGAAACAGGTGGAGTTGGTTGTGTATGAGGAGAAGTAATGTGGTTTTTTTTCACTTACGCCCAATTCCCCTACTTCCAAGGATCTCATGGACCAGATTATTGCTTTTATGGAGGCCTGTCAGTAGCTTGTTTGAGGCTATTTTTTTATGCCAGGACTCATGGTCTGCAGAGTGGAGTTCGGGCCCTCAGAGGGAAGTTTCTTGGTATTTCTTTATAATCAATTTCTAGTTAGAATATGAAGGAATAACTTAACCAAATTTTCTGATTTTGTCTTGCTTCCAGTTTCTACAAATCCGAGCTTATAATTCGTTCTAGTTAAAATTATATTTGCGTTGTGATGGACGGGTTTAGTTTTCTGATTTGGGTTTGATTTGGGTTGCAGGAGGGTGGATGAAGCGGAGCAAATTCTGCTCGTTTCTAGATAAAACAAAGAGGGAGAAGCTTAGCGGGAAATATTATTGAAAAATCAAACAGCTAAGATCTATCTACGACCACTCCTTTCATCGGCGGCTTTCAAATCTGAATATCACATTTGAAATTAATCAATTTTTCTCTTGCCGTGTGGGGCCAAGGGACGGAAGGAATTATAAGCTCATTGAAATATTTTGTAATGTCCCCTAAATAAGTATCCACTAGCAATGAAATAAATAAGAGTTAATTATTTAATATTAGTTAAATATTCCTTAAACTAATATTAAATAATTACAATTAATAAATATTGTTAATTATTTAAATATTAGTTAATATATTATAAACTATGGAATAGTCTAAAGGAAGTTTGATCACGGGAATCCCTTTCAATAAATTGTCACTTCTGGGAAGTTGCAAAACATGGGTTGGAAATTTTATGAAGATTGTGATACCTCCTCGGAATTGGAACCGAGCCATCATTTCACCAGTGCAATACCTGGTCTAGTGATTATTGACAGAAGGCAATAGGTAGTGCGAGAGCAAGCCGTAGTTGATGAGTCTATCAGTTGGAAGGGAAACATAAAGAAGTGATCAGGCGGCAAGTTCATATATTTCTCAGACGTCCTCATCTTTCTTCACAAGTTATTGCACATATGCACCAACCTTGCTTAGTTGGCATTAATACTATGAAGAAGGATCGTGTATCATGGACTGCAATATTAATCGGACCTGAAGACATTTGTCAGGAGAGTCAGCGGTTTCCTATTCCTATTTGCCTGACGCTAAGGTGATCTTGGATGTCCAACACAGAGGATGAACAAAGTCATTTGCAGAGTGTCTGACGTATTGACGACATGGTCCAATCATTTCCAATTGTGTGTGGAGACATCAGAAGAGGTCACGATGGGAAAGAAGAAATCATTGGTCTGATGTGTTGATACTGAAGCGGAAAACTCCAATTGTTCTGAACATCTCGAAGGCTAACATGGATTAAACAAAAGCGGTTATGTGAATTGAATAAGACAACTTCATCAGAAACGGATGTGTTCTATAATTCTATTCCAGCGAGTGCAATTGGCGGAAACACCCAACGGTGTGGGGCAGAACTGATGAACTGCAGAATGGCATTTCCTGAAAGTTGTTCGAATCCAGGTGCATAAATATTCTTCTTTCTAGATAATACTTTGCACTAGTAATTGTAGAATCATACTAAACCTGATGGAAATATTGTTTACAAACTTTCTGGAAATTTGGCATTCAAATTCTTTAAATGTTGTCAATAAGATGAATTTGGGGATTAAGGACTGAATTAATTTTAACAAAATTGGAACAAATTACTTTGGGAATTTTACATTGGTATCAGAGTTGTGCATCTTGCCAGCTTGGGGTTTGAAATAGCATGAGCAAGCCCACCCATACATATTATCTCAGGAAAAATAAATCAAATCCAGAACTAGAAATAGAAGAACAAAACATAATGGGGGAACAACCAGAAACCAGCACCAGAACTTTGATAACAGAATTAGCTAGAGGTCAACGGGAATTGCAGGAAATCTTAATAGACTAAGTGATGTAATGAATCAGTTTATGATTGCTACAATTAACCAGATTCAAAATAATGGAGGAAATAATGGGGGTCAACATGGTAGAGATGATCATTCAGTAAACAACAATCAGCCAGAAAGAACAGACACTAGTCACACCAAGCCAGCCATGCCTATCTTTACACCTAGGGACAGACAACCAGAACATGAGCCTTCCTTTTGTGAATTGCAAGATGAAATCTTGAATGATTGGAGAATGTCAAGGGAAGACTTTAGATCTGAAATGACCTTTAGAGAATACTATGATGTCAGAATGAAATATAGATCACACGGGCAAAAGTCATAACGGTGATCTGTAAAGAAAGATAAGAAAGATTTCTATACCATATTTTGATGGGGTTGGAAAGACTTCTGCCAGGGCTTGGGTTCAGAAATTAGACAGATACTTTCAGTTGAATCATATGATGGAAGACGAAGCTATTAAATATATTGCATTACACTTAGATGGCTCCGCTCGTGAATGGTGGCATCACAGACAAATAACTTTGGGCCTTAACCGTGTAAACACCTATGCTGAATTCATTGAACATCTTATTGACCGATTTGACACAAAAGATCATGAATTACATCTTAAAGAATTGACACAACTCAAGCAATGGGGTACAATTGATCAGTATATAGCTGAATTTGAGAAACTAGTTGTGTTAGTAACTGGAATTTCAGAGAGGCATAAGACAGTTATATTCATTGATGGTTTAGCAGACTCCTTGAAGGGATGGATCAAATCATTAAACCCACCTACTTTACAAAATGCAATCAAAAAGGTTCGAGAATTAGAACCAGCATCAATGGGAAAAAGTCAATACAAGGGTCCCCCACCTAAACAGGACAGAGATAAGCAACCACTTGTCAAGAACACACCTCCCAAGCACAAGCTAGATATTGAAGAACGCAATGAACTTAGAAGAAGGAAATTATGCTTCGACTGTAGGGAAACATGGGAACCAGGTCACAGATGTATGGGAAGAGGAAAAATACATTATATCGAAGTGATTTCTGATAGTGAGGAAGAAGAAAACACAGATTTGAGTCAGATTAATGAAACAAATAAGGAACAAGAACAGGAAACAAAACATGGAATAATAGCCTCTATGTCTAGTACTCCACATTACAATGTTTTTCGGGTATGAGGTGTAATGCAGGGACAACGAACCATTGTTATGTTGGATAGTGGCTCAACTCATAATTTTATAGATACTGCATTAGTTGCTAAACGTGGATTACCAACGCTGGAACATGAGGAATTTGATGTTAGAGTAGCTAGTGGCACTAATCTGATTTTTACACACAAAGTTCCTCAGTTGAAAATTACTCTTGGGAATTACACTGTAACTGACGATTTTTATGTAGTTGATTTGGCTGATAAAGATGTTATTATGGGAATACAGTGGATGGAATCTTTGGATGAATATACACAGAGCTTTAAAAGACTAGAATTTTCCTTCAAGGTAGATGAGAAACAGGTAGTTCTTAGAGGTATGACTAGTGGTGATCCCAAGATCGTATCTGCAAACAAGATGGAAGCCATTTTCAGGCACGATGATGTTGCATGGTCACAATAGTGTTTGATTTCTACTAAGGTAACAGGTTTTGAATCTAGACACTATCATGATGATTTATTAAAAGTATTGGATAGTCACAGTGTGGTTTTCAGTGATATACCTCCAAGTAGGCCACCTGATAGAGGTTTTGAACATACAATAGAACTTGAAGATGGTGCCAAACCTGTCATTACTACTCCCTACAGGCACCCCAAGAAATTCAGGGATGAGATAGAAAAAGCTATTGAGGAGCTGTTGGACATGGGATATATCAGACCGAGTTCAAGTCCATTTGCATCGTTAGTGGTGCTAGTGAAAAGGACGGGACTCTCCGAGTGTGCTCTCAATAATAAAACTATTAAAAACAGGTATCTGATTCCCCGAATTGATGAATTGTTAGACGAATTGCATGGTGCAATTTATTTTTCAAAAACAAATTTGAGATCGGGATATCACTAGATTAGATTACGGGAGCAAGATGTACATAAAACAGCTTTTCATTGTCATTATGAAATTTTAGTTATGCCTTTTGGTTTAACTAACGCACTAGCCACATTTCAACCCTATATGAACCATATTTTTAATAAATAGTTGCGGAGTTTTTGCTTGTTTTCTTTGATGATATTCTTATTTACAGCAAAAGCTGGGAAGATCATTTGAAACACCTTGATGAAGTACTGGGAATAATGGAATCTCAATCTCTGTACGCAAAGGCTTCCAAATGCAAATTTGGAATGACAGAAATTTTGTATCTTGGGCATATTATCAGTGCTAAGGGTGTACAAGTTCATCAGGAAAAGATACAAGCCATTTTGGACTAGCCACCAACAAGGAATCTTTAAGATCTGAGAGGGTTCTTTGGGTTATGCAAATATTACAGGAGATTTGTCAGAGGATTTTCACAGCTTGCAGCTCCGTTAACTAATCTTACTAAAAAGGGAGCTTTCAGATGGACTCCAAAGGCATAGCAGGTATTTGATAAATTAAAAGAAGTTATGGGCTCTTGTCTTGTACTTGCTCTTCCAGATTTCAACCAGCCATTTGTTTTAGAATGTGATGCATCAGGTGAGGGAATAGGGGCAGTCCTAATGCAGAATAGACATCCCGTTGCATATGAAAGCAGGAAACTCGGGGATAAGTACTCATTTTATGATAAGGAAATGCTAGCATTTATGCATGCACTGGCTAAATTCAGGCAATATTTAGTTGGGGGAAAGTTTGTCGTCTGCACAGATCACAACAGCTTGAGGTATTTCCTTGGACAAAAGGATCTGAATGATCGCCAACAGAAATGGATCAGCAAGATCCAAGCATACGACTTTGAAATTGAGTATGTAAAAGGTAAAAATAATGTAGTAGCAAATGCATTATCCAGAAGACCGGCAATCAATTCTTTATTGGTGGTCACAACCGATTGGAAATCTCTTTTATTAGTCGAATATTCTAAAAATTCATTTGCCTGTGATTTAATGGATGGAAAGATACAAGATGAGAAGTATAAACTGGTAAATGATATTATCTATTATAAAAACAGGATTTATCTAGTGCCAGGGTCTAAACTGAAGGAGAGGATTTTACAATCAGTTCATGATATTCCCTTGGCCGGGCATCCTGGCTATTTCAAAACTTATCAGCAAGTCAGGGAAAGATTCACTTGGAAAGGGCTGAAGGATGATATTTTACAATATGTAAAGGAATGCATTACTTGCCAACAAAAACAAGGTAGAGCACACTTATCAAGCAAGTATATTACAGCCCTTGCCGATTCTGAAACAAAAATGGGAAAGTATATCGATGGATTTTAGGTCTACCGAAATCTCAAGGTAAAGATTGCATTTTTGTTGTAGTGGATAGATTAACCAAATTTGCTTATTTTTATGCTATCAATACAGAATATAAAGCATCACAAATTGCAGAACTATTTTTCAGAGAGGTATTCCATCTTCATGGTTTGCCAAAAAACATAATCAGTGATAGAGGACAGCAGATTTCTTAGTATTTTCTGGCAAGAGTTGTTCAGGTTAACAGGAACAGAGCTGACCCCTAGCACTAGCTACCATCCTCAGACAGATGGTCAGACAGAGATAGTTAATAAGTGGGTTGAAGGGTATCTCCGTAACAAATTGCAGAACTATTTTTCAGAGAGGTATTCCATCTTCATGGTTTGCCAAAAAATATAATCAGTGACAGAGGACAGCAAATTTCTTAGTATTTTCTGGCAAGAGTTGTTCAGGTTGACAGGAACAGAGCTGACCCCTAGCACTAGCTACCATCCTCAGACAGATGGTCAGACAGAGATATTTAATAAGTGGGTTGAAGGGCATCTCTGTAACAATGTGGCAGGTCGTTAGAAAGCATGGGTTATATGGCTCCATTTGGGTGAATATTGTTATAATACTACATATCATATGTCCATCGGAATGTCACCTTTCCGAGCATTATATGGCTATGAGGCTTTATCTTTTGTTGATTTGGCTTTGGGAATTAGTAAGGCACAAAACTCGAGGGATTGGTTACAGGAATGACAAGACAGTTTGAAAACACTCTAGGAAAACTTGTAGTGCGCACAAAACCAGCAGAAGACTTATGCTGATAAAAAACGAGTTGAGCGAAGTTTTGAGGTTGGCGAGTTGGTATATCTCCGCCTGCAGCCTTATCGCTAGTCTTCACTTAAAAGGAGCGGTGCAAAGAAATTAAAGCCCCGTTTTTATGGCCCTTACCAGATTGTCAGGAAAATTGGTGAGGTAGCATATGAGTTAGATTTGCCAGCAGGAAGCAGAATACATAATGTTTTTCATGTGTCATGTCTTAAAAAGGCATTGGGACAACAGGTGACAGCATCAGTTGAACTGCCCCTGCTAGATGAAGAAGGAAAGTTGGAAATAAATCTAGATGAAGGATTGGAAATCCGTGAGCGAAAACTGAGGAACAAGTCTGTCAAAGAGTATTTAATTTGTTGGAAGAACTTACCTGAAGAAGACGCCACATGGGAAAATGAACAGATCCTTCAACACCCAAATTTAAGGTTGCTTGTGGGCAAGCAACATGGGGAAGGGGAGACTGTAATGTCCCCTAAATAAGTATCCACTAGTGATGAAATAGATAAGAGTTAATTATTTAATATTAGTTAAATATTCCTTAAACTAATATTAAATAATTATTGTTAATAAATGATGTTAATTATTAAATATTAGTTAATATATTATAAACTAATATTTAAATAATTAAACCATGGATTAGTCTAAAGGAAGTTTGTTCACGGGAATCCCTTTCAATAAATTGTCACTTTTGGGAAGTTGTAGGACATGGGTTGGAAATTTTATGAAGATTGTGGTATCTCCTCAGAACTGGAACCAAGCCATCATTTCACCAGTGCAATACCTAGTCTAGTGATTATTGACAGAAGCCAATAGATAGTGCAAGAACAAGCCGTAGTTGATGAATCTATCAATTGGAAAGGACACATAAAGAAGTGATTGGACAGCAAGTTCATATATTTCTCAGACATCCTCATCTTCTGTCACAAGTTATTACAAGTACGCACCAACCTTGCTTAGTTAGCATTAATATTATGAAGAAGGATCGTGTATCATGGACTGAAATATTAATCGGACCTGAAGACATTTGTCAGGGGATTCGGGGATTTCCTATTCCTATTTGCCTGACACCAAGGAGATCTTCGATGCCCAACACAAAGGATGAACAAAGTCATTTCCAGAGTGTCTGACGTATTGACGACATGGTCCAATCATTTCCAATTGTGTGGGGAGACATCAAAAGAGGTCACGATGGGAAAGCAGAAATCATTGGTCTGATGTGCTGATACTGAAGCGACAAACTCCAATTGTTTTGAACATCTCAAAGGCTAACATGGATTAAATAGAAGCGGTTATGTGAATTGAATAAGACAACTTCATCAACGGAAGTGTTCTATAATTATATTCCAGCGAGTGCAATTGGCAAAAACACCCAGCAGTGTGGGGCAGAACTGAAGAACTACAGAACAACATTTCCTGAAAGTTATTTGAATCCAGGTGCATAAATATTCTTCTTTCTAGATAATACTTTGCACTAGTAACTGTAGAATCATACTGAACCCGATGAAAATATTGTTTACAAACTTTCTGGAAATTTGGCATTCAAATTCTTTAAATGTTGTCAATAAGATGAATTTGGGGATTAAGGACTGAATTAATTGTAACATTGGAACAAATTACGTTGGGAATTTTACATATTTGTATTTGTTGGCTCCATTATTGTCGTGTTTGGATGAATCGCTTGATTTGACCATATGCGGCTTCTCAATTCCTCACGTGTATGGCGATTAATGTTTGTAATGTTTGGCATGGATGTTGGTAGTTGTTGTAAAGAATGGACAGGGATTTTGCAGATGATTGCTTCAGTTATGGTTCGTGTCATATGTGCTTGATATTGAGAGTTCAGTAATGTGGTGCAGTTTTCAAATTTGATGAATGAGCTCCATATAAGATTAGTCAGGTTGAAAGATTGAAGCCATTTGTAGACTCTCGGGAACAACATGTTTTAGAATCACTGTATATGATTTGCATAGTTTACTGGTGTTGACTATCTAAAAGAACAGAAAGCTTCAATCTTTATCATCCAACTGAACAGGTTGAGTCTATTGAGAGATAAGTTGTTGCTGGTGTTATTGGAGTTTGATGAAATCTGGAGGATGCTATGTATTTCAAATTGGCAGAAATTTCACATACATATTTTCATAGGTTGTGTTTACCAATAAGGTTGTGAGTCTAGAAGGGCTCTAAAGGGAAGGGAATGAAGTGACTGGACCTTACGTGAGTTGCTCACTGATTTGACTGTGCAAATACTCTGCAGCAACTCTTCCTTCATATCGAATTAGAGATTCAAAGGGATTTAAATTCCGATAATTCAAGGCACAAGTTGAGAGCATTAAGATTCTAAGATCAAGAGGGAGTTCTATGAAGAAGTGAAGATGTCAGCTAAGTGGGTTGCAGTGTTGCAAGGCCAGGTGCTAAAGTCCTTGGAAAATCTTTTCAGCTGCATAGAACAGAATTGCACAATCAATCTAGATTTGATATTGGTAGCTCTACAAACTTATTCAGAATAGGGTGATCTGGGATGAGGTCGAAGAGGACAGTCCTAGACTCTAGCATGTCAGAAGTTTCAGAGGTGTGTTTTGAAAATCGTTCCTCTAAGGCAAGCATTGCAAGCGATCTTAAACGAGGAGGTCAGGTGGTTGTTGCAAATGCTTGAAGATTTAGAGGAAGCTTGAGTGGTAGATGGAGAGTGCCAAGTCCTTTGCAGAGGATCAGCAAGCTCGAGAAGCGGTGTGGCTTTGAAAGCCCTTGTAATGCATTTTTCTCTGAGACGGAGAAATTTGAGGTGAAAGCCCTTGTTTGTCTCTAAGACAAAGGCATTGCTCTTTCCACTCATGGGAGTAGCCATAGTGGATGTCATGTTGAGAGACTCCATGACAACATCACCTTGAGTGAATCCGTGATGAGAGCTTGTGTTTATTTCACACATGGGAGTAGCCATGGTGAACATCATGTTGAGTGACTCCATGATGCTATCACATTGAGAGACTCCGTGATATAAAAAATTTGCTTTTCTCACAAATGGGTGACACCATTGTTAGTGTCATGTGAGAGATTCCATGACTTGAGTATTTGGAAAGATATCTCCTTTGCTAAGAGGGAGTGTTGAAGATCGATAGTTGCAGGAGCTATCTACTATACCTGTGATAATTATCTCTATTGAAATTGTCATCTTCCCAAGCATTTGGTCGTTGGCTGAAAGGCATTGATAAATCAGTTTGGCCATATTATGGAGATTTTGTTCTTGAGTAACATTGGTCATCAAAGAGTCATATGTGTATGTGGCTGTTGATCATCGAAGAGTTTATTCTTGTGTGGCTGTTTGGTAAACAAAGAGTCAAGACATTGAAAAGTCAAGACAATGAAAGGTCAAGACAACGAAGGGGTCTTCACTTTGTAACGACAAGATAATGAAGGGTCAAGGCAATTTTATATATTCTTCAAGAGGAATTTGTATGGCATTGATATTGATATCTTGTGTTTCTGAATATTACTTCAGTTTGAGCCTTGTGTTTGGGCATATTGTATTTCAGACTTCTGCTTATTCATCAATAAAGTGATATAATTGTGGCTGGGTTTTTCTCCCTCAAGTTGGAGGACTTTCCCAAGATAAATTGTTGTGTCTTAGTGTTCATTATTTTGTTTTTGATGTTTATCTTCATTTCTGGTCAAAACATTAACATTTTAGACTCTGAAAAGAATAATGTAGCTTAGAGCTTTATAGCTACAAGTCAAAAACATTCTACAATAAAATTAAGACTTGCATGACATGATTGAGTCCATCTTTAAAAGTGTAAAATAGAACAGGAGCTGCAAATAATGCCGCATTGGCTGTTGTAGAATATAGAGGGTTGAACAACAGCATCCAGTTATAATCTTTTATGAATGCTTTCAAAACCAGTTTTCATGGTAATGTCATTTCAAAAGTTTCAGCTTAAATTCATAGTGATTTGAGAGAACCTGTAATGACACCTTTCTGAAGTATCTCAGTTGAAGCTGCGATTTAGGAAAATCTTACATTCTTGCCTAAAGCATGTCAATAAATATATAAAAATAATAAGATAGGTTATGGTTGACTGAATTGTGACTCATAAGAAAACAAATTGTACCAGGGCTGTAAACTACCTGTAATTCTAGAAATCAATCAGAGGTCCAATTAGCATTGGAAACAATGTTCAATAAGGCTCCAGCATTATTTAAAATAGCTTTGGAGTGCATAAACCAACTGATGCTAACATTTTTTGGACTCTGTGTAAAGAAATAAAATGTTCAGTAAATAGGAAATTTACATTCATGAGTTTTGATTCATTTTTGGGGCCTTGAGATAGATATTTTGAATTTTCATAGAAGTGAAAGGAAAATAACATGGAGAATCAGAAATAGCTAATCAAGAGCAATTTTTTGATAGTAAATGTTACCATTTAGGAAACCAAAGGAAGAGCATGCACACCAAGATCGAAGGAGTCGACATTTTTTAAGGGTTAAAAAAATTTTAAAAACTCCCAATATTATGTAGATGGCAAAAGCCTAAAGAAAGTACAATGTGTGTGTGTGTGTGTGTGTGTGTGTGTGTGTGTGTGAGAGAGAGAGAGAGAGAGAGAGAGAGAGATGTTACAAATAGTAGAAAAGAGAGAGAGGCACCTCAAATATATAGAGGTGCAAGAGAGGAGTTAGAAAGTCCCAAGTCTAAGAATGCCATCTAACATCCTATGTGTGTACAATGTGTCAGAATCCTCATTAAGAGGAAATGTAATATTCCAAATATTTGGAATAAAGAAAATGAGTTGTGAGCACTCAAAAAAGGACAAAAGACTTGTAGGTATTCCTTAGGAATATTCCTACAAGAGACAATAGAGGAAATTAACTTTACCAAATAAAGATTAATTTCTAACAAGAAGCCAAATATGCCAAATTCCAATAACTAATTAGCCACATTTAATCAAAGAACAGCAGGTGGGCCATGCCGGATTGAACCAGCCCAGCAGTTTTTTGTGTTGACAGCACTTTTCAATCAACAGTCATGGGTTATTATAAAAACTATAGTTAATTCAATAACACATGAATAAACCACAATAATAAACTGCTGATTTTTTAATAAAACCTCTACCCTATTGCATATAAATCCGGTTTTTCATTTTACATCATTTTTTCAACTTCACACTCCATAAACAAAAATAATAATTCAGACGTACAAGGCATATGCAAATAGATGACTAGACGGTTCAATGATCGACAAATCAGGTCACACCTCCAGCATTACTAATTTTCATCCTTTCCCACATTCTTTCACTTTTAGTTATTTCCAAGCGGGAACATGAAAGAGGTAGGGCCCGTAAGACCTTTTTTGTTTTAGTTTAAGAATGCTGGGTAACAGTTAGGATATATCTTTATGTTAGGTTTTTCAATTGTTTGATACAAGTGTTTATCATGTCAGCGTTAGGTTTGAAGTAGCATCTAACACTAAACCCTAACATCAAAAAACTCATGAACATAGAGCATAATGTCATAAACACTACCAAAATATTTTTATTTTAAGGTTAGGATTATAACTTTCTTCTTTTTAACTAAGTTACTGGTAGGGATACGGGTATGGATACGAGCACGAGTATCTGATACATACATAAGGGCAAAAGAAAAATTGGGGTTACGTGGGTTCCGGTACGTGCGTGTGTGTGTGTGTGTGTGTGTACAAAAAAATTGAAGAAATATACAGAATTAAATCATTTGATAATATGATACTTCATCATTGATCAATGCCAAATGCCAAAGATAAATATTAAATGCCAATTGATACTTCAAAAATATTCAAATAAGCCATATCATATATGTCTATGTTCACGATTCCAATGACAATCATTACAATTACAAAATGTAGTTCATGATTCATCAATCATCAAAAGGATTATCAAAAAAATCATCATGATGTGAAGCGTACAAAAGTTGTCTTGAGGATTAACCCACCAAGCCTTATTGTCCCTTGAGGCCATTGTAAAAAGCAAGAAATACCATCAAATCATCCTCAAAGTCATCTAGTGATGCCAAAGTTGGAGAGGGAAATTTAGATGAGGGGGAACTTCAGTGGCAAACTCATGCTAATACTCCTACCACTACGCCATCTTCCTCAACCAAGAATATAATACTCGTGAGGGGAATGTGAATGCTTTTTTTGCATCTTGTACAACACACAAATCCCAACTATTTTTGGAGAGCACAATATAGAAAAAAAAATCCATGCAAATACTAGATAAGCAATAGCCAATTTTTGGTTTTACTCTAGCATCCTATTCAATGTTGCATAATATTCTCACTGTTACACAATGAATGATACCATTGCTATTATGAGTCTTAGTTTTAAGGGCCCACCATATGAAATCCTTGAGTCATCTCTAATACTCGCGAGGGAAATGTGAATACATTTTCTACATCTCGTATTACACCTATAGCCCAACTATCTATGGAGAGCACAAGATAGAAAAAGAATTTCCATGCATATGCTAGAAAAAGAAATAGCCAATTTTTGGTTTTAGTCTAACATCCCATTAAATGTTGGACAATATCCTTACTAAGAAATGAAGGATACCATTGCTCTGTAGCTCCTGATTTGAAGAACACATCTTATGAGATCGTTAGAGTTGATATTCAATAAGATACAGAGCAAGATGTGAGGTACTTGATGAGCATCAAAAAGAGTTGGCAAAAACAAGTTGCAATAAAAGATCAAAAGGGGAACTAATTGAAGAAAACATTAACTGATCAATGTCCTTGTTGCATCAAAGACTGGCATGGCCTTCCTCAAATCTATATATGCATCAATGAAATCATCCTACTTGTTATTTTGCAGAGTAACACGGGGACGCGTCCCCCCCCCAAATCCCAAACGCACCCGGGACGGGGGGACGCCGTTCCCGCGTCCCCAGCGGCGCCACCATTCAGCCACCAATCATCGGGGACGCGGGGACGTCCCC
>MU224881.1:1465734-1506670 GCA_018584345.1 Thuja plicata | reverse complement strand
CCACTTCTAGGATGGAGGATGAGGATGCTTCAGATGCAGGGCTGGTTGGTGTTCCTTTCAGGGCTCTTGACCTTGGAGAGTCTGATAGTTCCGGTGATGATGAGTTTGCCAACCTCCCGAGGGACGACTAGAGGCCTCCTTCACTACATTTTGGGCCTTCGCATTTTCATTTTGTAGTTTGTACTTGTTTTGATATTCATATCATGCTACTCAATGTAATCATAATTTTGATACTCATAACTTTGATAAATTGATACTCATAGAACTCTTCCATTTGCTGATTCGACTATTTTCTATGTTATTTAACTTATTGTTCCATATTCAATGTTCAAACTTCAATGCAATGTAGTATTTAGTTTTATAGTTTACTTTAGTCTTTCATTAAATGTCTTAGACTCTTATATTGTTATACATTTTTTTATAACTAGCATTTTAAGTACCACATGTATAGTATATAGTATATACACCCGTCCCCCCGCCGTCCCCCCGCCGTCCCCAAATTGAGGCCCCTCTGTCCCCCCTGCCCGGAAACTTGTCCCCCCGTCCCGACGTCCCCCCGTCCCCCCGGGCGGTGTAACTATGTTATTTTGCATGTTAAATAAGGTAGTAATGGAGCTTATGCCACAACATGTAGAAGACAGTGACAGACTTTCATGGATGAAAAATCTAGGGTAGAGGGGAAGATTCATCACTAAAGTCATTTATTGAACAAGATGAGATTCTTTACTTAGTGAAAGAAGCTCATGCATCGAGGTGTAACAAGTTTTGTCACTCACTTTCTTGCACTAAAGAATTTAAGAGCCCAAAAGATATACCTGAAACAAACGTGTTCCATTGGATTTAGTTGATTGTAACATTGCCAATCAAATGGATATTATCACCACTGCACACCTAGCTTTTGTCAAGTCATTTTGAATGAATACAAATGAGATTGTGCAAATTGCAATGCCCTTGGTTAGAGTGATGAGATAGATGATGGGGAAAATTTTCATGAGGCAGCATGGTCCAAAAAGTAGAATTATAAGAAAACGCACCAATTTGGAAGACTAATGATGCTAGAAGGAATCCCTAAATGCATTGCTACTTAGATTCTGCTGGATGTTACTTGAATTCATCATTCAAGGAAGATGCAAAGGGCCTATTCCAAACCATTGCACAATTTCTTCTATTGCACAAGATCAACAAGCATGCATTGCATAGTTTTCCCACGTACTTAATAAAGTAATTAATATTAATGGTCATTTAGATTTTTAGATATTTAGTATTTTAGGCAAGTTTTAGTTTTTTAGTTAGTTTCAAAAATAAAGTAATTAATATTAATGGTCATTTAGATTTTTAGATATTTAGTATTTTAGGCAAGTTTTAGTTTTTTAGTTAGTTCTACACAATATGGAAACTTTCCTGTTGTCAGCCTTTTAGAAAGTTTCCATTTCATTCTCAGTTATTCTCTATATAAGGAGACTTCATCTCCATATTGTAATTTAATTTTTCACGAAAATGAATATACATTTTTGTAACATGGTATCAAAGCTTGGGCAGTTTTTAGTGAACTTTTTATAGAAATTCATAGCTCTTACCTGGAATTATTTTTTCCCAAAAGTTCTTTTCGATTTTTTATGAAAAATTGTGGTGTCTTTTAGGGAAATCGTTTGCAAATTTTTGAAGGTTTTTCTGGTTTGCAAATTAGAGGGTTTTCTTTGCTCACTGTTTGTTGGTGTTTTTTGTTGAAAGCAACCCGTGCAGCTAGGGTTTCAACCTCATTTTTCTCTGCGAAGAAGTTGCAGACTGGTTTTGAGTGCCATTTTTTAGATTTTTGGGCGTCGTTTCTATTTTTTTCTGCTGCTCATGTGTGAGGAGTTTTTTGGTTTTGTACAATTTTTCAGTCAAAATTGTAAGGTTTTTTTGTGGGTATGTGCAACCTTGGCCTAGGGCTTGCAGATTTTTTGTGAAGATATTCTGAAAAATTGTAGATTTCTTGCTTTTCACATGTTTTTTGGGTTTCTGTGATTAAGTTTGTTTTTTTGCAGATGTGTTACGGTGCAGCAAGTTCTTGTTTCGGGTGCGGTTTTGAAGAATTCTTTTTGATGATTTTTGTATAGAAATCAAGAATTTTTGCCATTTTTTCTTAAAAAATGAAGTTTTGTACTTGGTGCGCATATGTCTTGGGATTTGTGCCAGCTCTTTCCTAAAGGTTTTTAACTGATTTTTGACAGAAAAATCAAAATTTGGCAAAGCTCCAGTTTGCCTCATTTTTTACGCATAGGAAAATTGGAGGGATGGCGTCGTTGACCAACATCATGTTGGAGGGAAATCAGCAGTTCAACGGCAGGAATTACAATACCTGGAAGCAGAGGATGCTTTCAATTTTTGAATACCAGGGCTTGGACCAGCTTGTTCTGGGTAACTCTACTCGCCCTACAGCAGTGGGCAAAGACCAGGACAAGTTTGATGAACGTAACCAAGAAGCGGTTATGTTGCTGAAGTTATCCGTCGCCAATGAGATGCTTCTAGAAGTGCCATCTGGCAAGTCTGCAACAAAGATTTGGGCGCACCTGAAAAGTATGCATGAAACATCGGATAAAAGTCGAGCTCTCTTTGAAGAATATGTTGTTTTCTCTTGTAATGGATGAGAAGATGTCTCTACAAGAGCATCTTATGAAGATTAAAGATATCCGCGATCAACTAGACGCTATTGGTCGAGAGATGGAAGAGGAGGTAGTGATTACGCTGAAGAGTCTACCACTGTCCTTCGAACACTTTGTTGAAACGCTCAACATTACCTCCACTAATGTTGACTTGAAATTTGATGAGTTGTGCAATAAGCTATTGCAACAAGATAGGTGGAGGCAGCAGTTTGGTAGTACTAGTGACATGGTCAGTGTGGAACAGGTATTTTTTGCCACAAATAAAGGCGCGTCCACTCAACAAAAGGGACAGCACACATCTGATGAGGGTTCCAAGAAGAAGATCACTTGTCACTATTGTGGGAAGCTTGGTCATATCCAAAGGTTCTGCAGACAATGGTTGGTTGATCAAAAGACCAACCAAGGAGAGTCTCAGCAACAGGCTTGTGTGGCAGAGCAGTTTGAGGAGAAGAAGGAATCAACCTTCTATGCATTTTGATTTGAAAGTTTTGTCTGGGTAGTTAGTAGAATGACCATTAAAGGAGGGTAATAAAGTAATTAATATTAATGGTCATTTAGATTTTTAGATATTAAGTATTTTAGGTACGTTTTAGTTTTTTAGTTAGTTTCTAAATAATATGGAAACTTTCCTGTTCTCAGCCTTTTAGAAAGTTTCCATTTCATTCTCAGTTATTCTCTATATAAGGAGAAACCATCTCCATATTGTAATTAATCTTTCATGAATATGAATATACATTTTCGTAACAGTACTAGAAGTCAAATGTCTACTTTTCCACATCATTCCGAATGGTGAGACACGGTAACAGAGAATTGCAGTCACTAGTGCTCCGGTCTACAGCCAACCCAGAGGACGTTCATTTAGCTCGAGCCCTCAGTGGCTGGAATGACTTGAAGGCCGTTTTGGAGATAAGAAAGGCAGAGGCACAGAATAAGGTCGAGGCCGAGCTCGCCAGGAGAAAACAGAAGCAGACGCCCATCAAATCCAGCGCGGCGGTGGGAGAGGACGACAGGTCGCGGATTCGAAGGCAACTGACAGTTACAAGGAGGGGTGCAAAAGCCAATGCAGCACGTAGGGCCCGAGACGCGGAGATTGCAGGCATGAGCGGTGTGGCTGAGGGTAAGACCCGCGTCGGCGACCTAGTGGAGGAAGGTGGCGCCTTCGGGAACTTCATAAAAGAGGAGGCTGCCAGGTGGCTTAATTAGTGGTTCAATTAATGGGGGTAATGGGTTCCTTTTTGGATGTTTGTTAATAGAAATTCGATAATATTTCTAGCATGTTTACCTATAGATGAATTTAGAAGCAAATCAGAGGAATGCAACGAAGTTTTTGCATGATTGTAATCGATAGCCATGTATGGCAATGATGTAATCTTTTCTACATATTAATGAAATACATATTACTGATCAAAAAAAAAATGTCTACTTTTCCAACATATGCATAATAGAGTCAATGAAGACTATTAATAACACTGGATTTTAAATTTTAAACTAATAAGTTGCAACCACAATTCATCTAGAGCCTTTTTTTCTTATTGAAATTTCCAAATAAATTAGTTTTATTATTAAAATTTAATTTTGTGACTAATAGTAGAACTCCTTTAGAGAAAAACCAAATCCATATCATGGATGGTAATGCATATTCTAAGCTAAATATGCAATTCTGCTTGCAAGCATTCTTGGAGTGCATTCAAACATATACCCTCTAAGAAAAACACCACTAACCAATAGTAGATGAATGATTTGGTCTCCATCCAACACAACCTTCATCTTCACCTTACAAAAATTCAAGGTTAGAAACTTCAAATACCACTAGAATTTAAAAGATATTCAATGATTTTCAATGATAATCGATAATCTAACTTCCTGTTTGTGATTTTATGTAGTTCAAGTTCAATAAATTCAAATTTCTAGCATGCAATAATAAGTCAAGAGCTTATGGTTCCTAATCTCAGGTAGTGTTGAAGTTGATTAACCAACTAATTTTGATGAGATTGTTCTTGAAGAAGAATAGATCATAGTTATTGAAAAGACGATTTGGACATCTTGAACGAAGATTTTGGTGATTGTGCCCACTGCCATAGGGAGAACATAAATAAATGACCATTGGGCAACTTATAACTAGGCTTAAATTTTATATAATATGATAGAATTAATTTATCACAACTTTCAATTGTACAGAAATCATGAATCGAGAAAACAGTTTAATAAGAACACTCTTTAGACTGAAATAACAAGAAATGGAAGCAACTTGGGTAGATTTCAAAGTAAATACTACAAAACTGGTAATAATTGAGCATCAGTCTGTGATAGAAACAACCAAAATCAAACTTAAATTGCATAAAGCACTGCCCCAAAGTTACAAAACATATTAAAATGAATTTATATGAACTGTGGAAGGTCACTAGGAAAGGAAATATATAATATTTATTTTACTAAGGAAACACTGGAATCAAGAAAAATTAAAGCCTGTAATCACCAAAAATATTTTTCTAAAATCCCCTGAAATTTCACTTACTTTCAATCTTTCGTGTGCTTCCCTTACTGTTTTGCCATCTTTTTTCTTCCGCCAGTTAAGGCCATCTTTACGAAAATAACGTAATGCTTTCCGATCAAACAGAAACAGTGATCCACCTAGTACCGTAAAAAAAATTAATTACCATATGTAAATAAATATGCCATCTCACTTTTTAATGAAAGCAAAAGAACAAAAGGATACTAAGAAACAAACCAATTCAAACAGGCAACTATAATTCTGATTTAGCCTTGATAGGAACAAATAAGGAAATAACATTCCACCCAATAGGCAAGTAAAACTGCAACAAAATCACTGGGATGAACATGCCAGCATCTCATTGAATTATAATCTTTTTTCGATATTAAATGTAATATCCCCTAATTGGGGCATACCTGATTTTTTCCCAAAGTAACAATTTCATAACAAAAATTGTTTACAAATGGTATAATAGCTATTGAAACTTAAAGTGAATAAAAAATTAAGTTAAATAACATTTCACCCCCCCCACCCCCGGAGCCATGTATTTCCGAGACAGGGACGTCTCCAAAACGCAGGGATGGGGACAGGGCATCCCCCTGCTGTCCTGCCACTGGGAGGCACCGGGACTTCCCTCCATGAGGTTTTGTTTACCGCATTCGAGGGTTCCCACGTTTAGATCATTCAAAGGCAAGAGAAGCATAACATAGTTAACTTTGCTCTTATGGCTAACATTTAGAGTGTTTATGAGCCACACGATTTTGCTGAGGTAAAAGGTAAACCAAAATGGGAAAAGGCCATGAAAGCCACACGGTTTTGTTTACTATTAGATGTTCCTCAATAATATTAGGTTCCCATCTCCTAAGATTAACAAGCCTTTCCTCTCATCTCAATCTCCTACTCTTATCAACATTGGTATTAGAGTCGGATCATGTTGAGGAAGCATGGTCAATTGGGGACAAATATTGATCATATAGAATACAAATAAGGTCAACAAGGGAGGAGGTTGAAACATGCAAATCCAATTAAATATTAGAATTTTGTCAAAGGTTGAGCTAAATCTATGGAACATAGATTAAAATATGGCAGATATATCGCCGATAAGTAAACTTATCGCGATAAGTTGGAGGCCGCGATAAAACACGTAAATTTAACGCGGAGTACATATCGCAGATAAGTTTCAAACTTATCGCCGAAAAGCATGAACTTATCGCCAAAATATTGGCGATATTTCGCCAAAATATCTGCCGCAGTCTGCTAATAGGACTGACGGCCCAAAAAGCAGTTATTTCACATTTTCTTGTTTGCAAATTGGTGTTTGTGAGAGGAAAAAAGGATTTGAAGGGAAAACAATGTGATTTGCAGCGTTTTAGAGCAATTTGCAAAAAAAATGCATTTCAAAATTAAATTTAAGCAATTTTTTAAGTTCCCGATATTTTTGCCAATAAGTTGTCGATTTGTCTCCAATATTTTCCCAATATTTTTTTTTGTCCTTGGCGATAAGTTGCTGATAACGATATTTTGAACTATGCTATGGATGGATTCGTGAAGAAGGAATTGTGGCATAATTTCTCATATTTTCTAAGAACACGGGTCATGCAAATAAAACACAAATAAAAGGTATTTTCACAACATTTGAGGTGAAAGTTGTATGCTAAGAGAAAGACTTGAGGAAAGCATTATCGCAAGCACATGCAAAAGTCACAAAGGAGATAACAGAGGTCAAAAATAATCATTTTAAAAGTTGTCACATCATGGTCACAAAATGGCTAGTTGCAGCTAGGGCATGACAAAGATATGTTGATAGCAAAGATTTTTCAATATTTGAGGGCATGAAAATTAAAAAAAATCCACAACTTGTAGAAATTCTTGATGTCGACGGTCATTGCTAAGGCCTTTTTTTGGTAGAAAACAAAGAGGCATTTCCAATGATGAAACAACGCATTCCAAATTTCTACAATCATATATAGTTTTTAAAAGTCAACAAGAGTATATGTATGATTTTTTCAAATAAATCAAAACCGAGAAGCTAAGTAACCGGATTCGGACCCTGGACCCTCGAACCGGATCCGCGTATGGGTCCAGATTCACAGACCGGTTTGTGCTGGATCCGCACAAGGTCCGTGTTCAAACCCACAGGTCCGAACATGGACCCTGTGAGGATCCAGTACGGGCCCAAGGGGATCCAGCGCGGATCCGCGCATATCGCTAGGGACCCACGGCCCAAACTGAGTTAAAGTGGGCCCAAATTCACTTAAAAATGTTTTTTTAATTATTATTTTTTTCTCCAAACCCTAAAACAACCCTAATATGGAGCCTCCAAACACATTTCATTTCACATTTGCTCTCATTTTCCTCTCTCCATCTTGCAAGTTTGAAGTGAGGTGATTGTATTTGAAGGAGATCGATTGTGGAGCGGCAAATACCTTCCAAAAAGAAGATTTGAGTGTTTAAGGTATGCATTTCAAGTTAAACCATATTCTTTAGCTTTTTGATAGATTGTTTCAAGTTTTTGAAAAGTTTTAAATTTTTTTCATGTTTTTGTAGAAGTTTTGAAGTATGTTTTTTTGTCATTTTTGTTATAGATTGCAACAATGAGTAGTCAAAGCTCAGTGGGTGGGGAGGGGTCTCAACAATTTAAAATTGATAAAGGGTCTCCTTTATGGAGACACGCTACAAGAATTTCTCAATGTCCTGGAGGTGGGGGGTTTGTTTGGAAATGCAATTTTTACAACTCACAATATAGATGCTCCTACTTCCGGGTCAAACTTCATTTTATGGGCCCTGGGGGTCAAGGGATTAATATGTGTGAGGGCCCAAGGCCAGATAAGAAGGGGTTGTCAGCTGTGCAAATAGCTGCTTTCGTAAAAGAACAAGAAGATGCTGACAAATTAGTTGCAAAAGGGAAACAAGGTGCTTATACTAGGAAACAGAAAACAGTAACATCACCTACTCAACCAGCCTCTAGACATCCCTTATGCCTTCTAGGGAGGATGAAGATGTAGAACAACCACAAATCACCACCCGCAAGAGAGGCCCATTAGATAAGGCATTTCAAAATGAGTTAAGAGATATTGTCTGAACATAGACCCTGTGTGGATACAACACGGGCCCAAGGGAATCCAGCGCGAATCCGCGTATACCGCCAGGAACCCACGGCCCAAACTGAGTTTAAGTGGACCCAAACTCACTTAAAAATGATTTTTTTTTTCTCCAAACCCTAAAATGACCCTAATATGGAGCCTCCAAACACATTTCATTTCACATTTGCTCTCTCCATCTTGCAAGTTTGAAGTGAGGTGATTGTATTTGAAGGAAAGTGATTATGGAGTGGCAAATACCTTCCAAAAAGAAGATTTGAGTGTTGAAGGTATGCATTTCAACCATATTCTTTAGTGTTTTGATAGATTGTTTCAAGTTTTTGAAAAGTTTTAAATTTTTTTCAAGTTTTTGTATAAGTTTTGAAGTATGTTTTTTTTCATTTTTGTTATAGATTGCAACAATGAGTAGTCAAAGCTTAGTGGGTGGGGAGGGGTCTCAACAATTTAAAATTGATAAAGGGTCTCCTTTATGGAGACACACTACAAGAATTTCTCAATGTCCTGGAGGTGGGGGATTTGTTTGGAAATGTACCTTTTGCAACTCACAATATAGAAGCTCCTACTCCCGGGTCAAACTTCATTTTATGGGCCCTGGGGGTCAAGGGATTAATATGTGTGAGGACCCAGGGCCAGATAAGAAGGGGTTGTCAGCTATGCAAATAGTTGCTTTCGTAAAAGAACAAAAAGATGCTGACAAATTAGTTGCAAAAGGGAAACAAGGTGCTTATACCATGAAACAAAAAAAAATAACACCACCTACTCAACCAGTGTCTAAACATCCCTTATGCCTTCTTGGGAGGATGAAGATGTAGAACAACCACAAATCACCACCCGCAAGAGAGGCCCATTAGATAAGGCATTTCAAATGTTGTCCGGACACGGACCCTGCGCAGATCCAGCACAGGCCCGGGGGATACCACCAACAAGGACCCACAGCCCAAACTGAGTTAAAGTGGGCGCAAACTCACTTAAAAATGATTTTTTTATTATTATTTTTTTCTCCGAACCCTAAAACGACCCTAATATGGAGCCTCCAAACACATTTCATTTCACATTTGCTCTTATTTTACTCTCCATCTTGCAAGTTTGAAGTGAGGTGATTGTATTCGAAGGAGATCAATTGTGGAGTGGCAAATACCTTCCAAAAAGAAGATTTGAGTGTTTAAGGTATGCATTTCAACCATATTCTTTAGTTTTTTGATAGATTGTTTCAAGTTTTTGAAAAGTTTTAAATTTTTTTCAAGTTTTGTAGAAGTTTTGAAGTACGTTTTTTTTTTTTTGTTATAGATTGCAACAATGAGTAGTCAAAGCTCAGTGGGTAGGGAGGGGTCTCAACAATTTAAAATTTATTAAGGGTCTCCTTTATGGAGACACGCTACAAGAATTTCTCAATGTCCTAGAGGTGGGGGGTTTGTTTGGAAATGTAATTTTTGCAATTCACAATATAGAAGCTCCTACTCCCGGGTCAAACTTCATTTTATGGGCCTTGGGAGTCAAGGGATTAATATGTGTGAGGGCCCAGGGCCAGATAAGAAGGGGTTGTCAACTGTACAAATAGCTGCTTTCGTAAAAGAACAAGAAGATGCTGACAAATTAGTTGCAAAAGGGAAACAAGGTGCTTATACCAAGAAACAAAAAACAATAACACCACCTACTCAACCAACCTCTAGACATCCCTTATGCCTTCTAGGGAGGATGAAGACGTAGAACAACCACAAATCACCACCCGCAAGAGAGGCCCATTAGATAAGGCATTTCAAAATGAGTTAAGAGATATTGTTGATCAAAAAATTAGACGTTGCCTCTTTGTGAATGGTCTTCCATTCAACTTAGTGAGATCATCTTATTGGAGGGAGACGGTGCAAGCAATAAATAATGCACCTTCCGATTTCCAAGGCTCTGGATATGAAAAGGTGTGCACCACCTTATTGCATAATGAAAGAAAAAATGTAGAGGCCCAACTAAAACCAATTAGAGATTCTTGGGTTCAAACGAGTGTCTATTATTTCTGATGGATGGAAAGATTGCAAAAACCGTCCATTAATCAATGTAATTGTTGTATCCCCCAAGGGGTCAATGTTTTTTACGGCGGTTGACTGTGAAGGGGAAGTAAAAGATGCAGAGTTCATTGCCAGGATTCTCATTGATTCCATAGGGTCGGTGGGTCATGACAATGTTGTCCAAGTAATTACGGACAATGCAAAAGTTTGCAGGGTTGCAGGTGCTTTGGTAGAGGCTAGATATGATCACATCTTTTGAACACCGTGCGCGTCCACTCCCTCAATTTAGTGATGAAAGCAATTGGCACCCAAAGAGAATGGGTGAAAAAAATATGAGGGTGAGGAAATTCAAATGTTTGTGACAAAACACCATATGTCACAAGCAATTTTCAAAACTTTCTCGAGATTGGAATTATTGAAGGTAAATTTTAAAATTTAATTTATTTAGTTTCTTTTATCATTTTATGTCATGTTTTTTATAATTGAATAAAATATTGTTTGTTTTGTTTACATATTTTAAATGTGTTATTAACTCACTATTAACATGTTCTTAGGTGGCTGAAACCCGGTTTGCATCTCACACAATCGTTCTTAGACGACTTGTGAAGGTGAAAGAGGCATTGTCACAGATGGTTATTAGCAACCAATGGGGTATTTGGAAGCAATACAGTACAGTGAGGGCCCAAAAGGTGAAGGCATTGATATTGGATGATGATTGGTGGGCTCGTGTGGATTATGTATTAGAGTTCACCAAACCTATCATGTCTGTGCTTCGGTTTTCCGACACTGATGAACCATGCTTGTGGGATGTCTATGATAGCATGGCCACAATGTTGGAGAACATAAAATTGGTAAGTTATAATACATTCCGCTATCCTTGTTTATTGAGAGATATCTAAATTGACATAACTTACATCAAGATAACTTACATGAACATCATTTGATATTTCAAGTCATACAAAGGAGAGAGAATGATCCTAAGGACACCTTATACAGAAAAGTGGAAGCAATTGTTCTTCATCGTTGGAACAAGATGACCACACCTTTGCACCTCCTAGCATATGCTCTATCTCCCAGGTACTATAGCGCAGAAGTACTTGCTATTCATAGTAGAGTGGCACCATATAGAGATGTTGAGGTTGCTAATGGGTATAAGAGGGCATTTAGTAAAATCTTTCGCGATTCATGTGTGGGGGCAAGTGTTAGGAGTGAATTTGGATTGTTTATCTTAGGAAAAGATCTCCACCCTACTGTTGTCAATGACCAAAGCAGAATTATATATACATCCAACATCTTGCAATTAAGATTCTATCACAAGTAAGTTTTTAAGCTTTTTTTCTTTTTTTTTGGCCACTTGCATTGTAGAATTTAACACTTTCCACTCTTGAATTTATCTTGTATTTTTTATTTTGTTGGTTTTCTCTCTAGGTTGCGATCTCTTCTGTCACTGAGCAGAATTGGAGTACATACTCCTTTATCCACACAGTGAAGCATAACCGTTGGCTGCATAAAAAGCAGAAGACTTGGTGTTTATTCACAACAACTCACGCCTCGTGGCACGTACAGATCAAAAATACAAAGGGGCAGAGAAGCTTTGGGATGTAGCACCCGAGTCTGTTGACTTGGATTTGACCATTCGGGATCTTGCTAGAGCTACTTTGGTTGATGTGGATGATGATGATGATGACACGGCACCCTCTAGTGCTAGTGGAACCGGTTTGGGTTCCAATGATGATGTTGATCTACCACTTGGTCCGGATTTTTTTGATAATCCATTTGATGATTGATGAACACTTTCATGATTCATGAAACATTGAATCATGTTTCAAACTTTAATGAACTATATTTTGATTTTTCATTTTGTAATTCAGTAATTCAATGTGATGATTTTCTTTAGAATAGTGAACATATATCAATGATCAAGTATTTAAATTTTTAATGTTTATCTTTGACATTTAGCATTGATCAATGATCAAGCATCATAGAATCATACTATGAAATGATTTAGTTTTACAATTATGTATATTTCTCTTATTTCTTTGTATATATAATGCATATATATATATATACACACGAACCCATACGAATCATAATGGAAAAAAAAAATCATGAACCGCATTCGCGTCCCTGAATCCAAACTGGTAACTTAGCCGAGAAGTCAAAGATTTATTTTGACAAGGTTTAAACATGAAGCAATTTGCAGAAGGTTAGAGTTTCAAGTACATTTGATTTCTTTTTGGATCTATATATTTTTAGTCCTATGAAAAGTTTATTTTTCGAGGTCAAAATTACAAAATGATTTTCCAGCATCTCTAAGGGTTGAAACATTTTTAGGAAAGGTTTATTTTTCAAGGTTGTTGAGAAAGTGAACGGTTTTCAAAATCTGGAGTTGCTAGAGCCACAAGAAATAACAAGGAAAAAATATAGTATATGGAGTCACAAGATACTATCACTTAAGTATCGAGAATATGATAGGAACCTTGTTCAACACAAAACCTAGGCCCATAAATAACCTCAATGACTTCGATAGACATCATAGGGAAGCTTTGCTAATTCTAAAGTTGTTAAAATCAAATGATCTAATTCAAAGCCTAACGTTCTACACATAAACATATTTTATGGAATAGCTTAAAAAGTAATTTAAGTTTTTTTTCTTAAAAGGTCAAATTATGCATATTAAAATTTTGGTGTTTTTAATCTAATTTTCTAAGGTTAAAAATCAAGGATATTAAGGATCAACAAATTGCTAACAACAAACCAGTCGTTGAGGACATGATTGCACTAGTCATTAACAGTTTCACACCTTCTTTTGAGACATTTATAAAGCTTTTGATTTTGAATATAGTAGCTGAAACTCAGACACCAATTTTATTACAAGTTCAATCAATATCTATTATTTATTATAGAGGATAAGATAACAAGAGATAGAGGAATCTACATATGGGATTGTTGAAGGTGCTCTTCTTGTCCAATTCAAGGGCAACTCTCAAAATTCTTTAAAGAACACTTCTTCCACCCAATACAAGCAAGAGGTGCAATGTTTCTATTATTAATACCGGGAAGAGTATGATGGATGACCACAATGTAAATTTTCAGGTACAGGACCATTTAAACTATCTTCAAAGTGAACATTGGAGTTGTCACTTCACTGTCTTTGTCCACATTAAATTCTCCAAGTGGTGAGTACCCTTGTTTTAAAAAAAATCTTCTGAAAAAAAATTGTCAGTACCCCACACATAGCATGTCCAAGAAAAATATATTCATAACTTGCAAACATATCAATATTTGTATGGCTTACCATATCTATATATGTATATGTCTGTGTGTCTCTGGCTTCAAATTCAAAGCAAATATATATTTCATTGGCAGACCACCATATTGAAGAAAATTGTAAAACCAAGTTTCCAAATTTTGAATTCAATAAAAGCCTCTAATATTAGTGACTTTCATACTTATCAATATTTGTCTTTCCTTATTTTCTTAGCAAGTATATATTTTATTAGCAGACCACAAAGTTGAGGAAATTTGGAAAACCAAATTCTCAGAATTCGAATTCAACAAAAGCTTCTAATATTTAGGCATTAATCAGCTTCTAGACAAGTTGGACTGTATGCTAGTTGAGTGAAATGTACAAAAATTATGTAGTAGAAAATGTAGTGGGAAGAAAAATCACTCTGCGCAGACAGTCAACTCAAACAGAAATACATATAGTGGCAAATAGAATTCAATTTCAATAGTCTGTAGTTAACATTTCAAATGCCTTGGATATTAGACTTTGTATTAATTTTTAAATCTATGCTTTTACAGCAATTCGGTGATGAAGATTTCCAGCTACAAACCATACACATGAATAAAGTAATAAAAATATTTCATAGACTCGTACCTGTTGGTTTGTGTGGTGGGTCAGGTGCTAGGCGAAAATTTTTGTAGTTCCGAAGAATTTCACAAACCTCCGTTGGTCGAAGCCAACGGTGTTGGGCTTCCAGTAATATTTGCCCAATGTCTGTTTACAATAAGGAAAAGAAACATTAAACAGATTTAGAAATATTTCAATTCATTGATCACTTGCAGTGTAGTGAAAAAAAAGTTTAAAACATAATTTTGTTTGTTTTCCCATAGTCATTATAGTTGAACAAGAGGAAAGGACAATGTGAATTTATTGAAGGATTCAGTGTTAGTTACAAATTGTTCCCCAAGAATTCTGTCTTTGGGTAGTCATTTTCCTTGTTCAAATGGAACAAGCATGAATTAAATTATAAGCACAAAGATTTGAACTAAATCTATGAGTGACTCTGACAATAATTTGTAGGTTTATGATATGTCATTCTCATTTCAATGTTACATGAGCCACATGAATAGAAATTTTGAAAACATACTTATATAAATGAATAAATAAAGTTGACATTCATGAAGTGAAAAATGTGACAAAAGTGATATTCCGAAAGGGATAGTGAAAGAGAGCAAATTCTACACAAGCAAACAATTAAGTAGTGAAATTATTAGAAATCCAATAACTCAAAAGCATTCCAACAATAAATGATAAGATGAATCCGTTCTGACTTGTTTTTTTGAGCACCTAAGAGATAATTCCTCATAAACACATACAGCAGAAATCTAACAGCAATCGTAAATATCAAAAATAAGCAACACTTATAAATTCCCAAGATAAGATTTGATTTATGAAGATTATCACCATCAGCAATGCCTCTGGTGACAATTTTCCAAATAAAAATTAGAAATTATAATCAATAAACAGCTATTAAATCATCCAGTGGTATAATCAATTAACTCTACTTATGCTAAAAATTATGCAAGATGTACCAAGTACTATTCATGCTTACTACAATATCATATGCTTGTCCTATTCCCATGGGCATGGCTAATCAATGCCTATGATGCTAGAAAAAGACAGCAATTTTAATTTCCAGACTAAAAGTATATCAAGCTCTCTTACCAATTTTCCAAACACTAAGCGACTTGATGGCTACAATCTCATAAATATTCAGTGAAAAAAATGTAGTCAAGAAATTGGAGAAAATATTATAATAAAAGACATTGTTGAAAAGCCTTGCAACAATCTAATATCATGTTTTTCCAATTGTCACAGCTTTCGTATTATTTAAGCTACAATTGGAGTTTTATTAAATAAACAAAGGAATAATTATGCCCAGAATGAGAGAACCAAGGAATTTTGAGCTTTGCTAGGGTTTAACACATGCCGTGAAAATCTCTGTAGCACTTGATATAGTATTTCTAGTAATCCTAGGGCAAACCAGATTGCTTTTGTAGTGATCATGCACTGCATAAAGGAAAGGTTGGGCAGTTCAATACCCCAGGCTATTCCTATTGGTGGGCTGCAACAGGAAGGAGATCGCAAATACGCAGATCAAGATGGCAGTAGCAATAGGAGATGCAGGGAACTAAGTGGTACCAATCCAGAAATGTCTTCTGAAAAGCAAGAGAGGACAAGTATTATGGTGGCAAAACACAGAAATCAACTGCAAGAAATTATCACGCATAAAATTACAAATCTAAAATAGCATACAATCAGGATCGTGTGGAATAAAATCATGGAAAAGGTAACAAGACCATTGAATGAAGGTACAATTACAAGGAGCCTCTTATATCACAAATAGAGGACACATTAATATTGGTATTTTTAATTACTGGTCATTTGACACCTCATGCAGCATATTTTTGATAGTTCAATAATATCTTCAAGACATGATTTCTTTTTTAAGATGAAGAACATGAATTCCTCAATGACCACGGGGACATTGGAGAGCAGATTGTGGCATTTAATCAAAAACTTGAAGATGATAAACTTGTTTACATTACACTCTGTAATATGCAATGTTTATTACTAGTTGGAGTGATAAACTCAAACTCTTGCAAGTATATTAAAAATATTATGAGTTTTCTGGTATTCAAATAAACAGAAAGCAGACTGCTTGTACACATAAAGGTTAAAAAAGGCATTTTCTACGGTACAAAATAAAGAAAACTTCTGCTTCTGGTACTAGCAATCAGAAAGACATGTTTAAGTGTTTCATTTACTGTGGAAAGTCTGGATACATTTAAAAATTTAAATGAGTGCGGGAAATGACTTTTAGATCCAACTCATAATAATAAATAAATAAAGAGAACATGCTGGAAATTTTGCAGAGCAAGGAGGTGGAAAAGATAAAAAGTACCTTATTTATAGGTACAGGCTGACAATACATCAAAACATGTCTAGTATGTGGCTTTTGGAACCTCTGGACATGTGACTGGTAATAAAGAACGGTATGTTGCATAGTTGAAAGAAAATGTAACAACAAAGCTGTTGTTATACGTAATAGCAGAACAAACACTGTACACACACAAGGGACTAACGGTTTATTGCACAGTTGAAAGGAAATTTAACAACAAAGCTGTTGTTATACGTAATAGCAGAACAAACACTGGACTCACACAAGGGACTAAAGCAATAAACTTGTCATATGATAAGGTGGACTAACCTAGTATTTGAAATCTTTTCTATGCACATTACAATCAACCTTAATCTTATCTGAACCACAATTACCATATCTTTTTCTGTGGCAAAAGGTATTTTGTTCTCATGCTTACGTGAAATGTTTGAAACATTTGGCATGTTTCGGGTTAACATGCATTTGTTTGCTAAAATATTTTTTTGTACTTCTTTTCTGTCCATTGTCTCTTTACTTGTTATATTAGTTTTTTAACTCCGCCACCCCCCTTCCCCCACACCATATATTGTTGATAATCATGGAGTTCTACCATCAAGAACTATTGACCTAGTTTGGACATTCATATAGTTTATTTATTTCTTTGTTCCAGGCTTAAGCAAGCACATCATTTTAGTTAGATTACAAACAAAATCTTGAAGTTGAGTTTAAACAAGAAGGATAATTGCAACAAAAGTTTTGCAGGATGTTTAAACATATTTGTTATGTTAGTCGCAGCAGAAGCAGCTTTGATGCTACAGTTGATATCAGGAAACTTGTGTGGCATCACAGATATGAGCATCCTACCTTTTTATTGTTTGACTACCTAAGTCTTTATATCAGCCAAAGTGATTAAAAACTTATCTAAGTCTTTTTGAGACTTGTTTAATTGGTAAACAGCATGGGAAGATTAGATTTTTAATTTTTGTGGGATTTAACCCATGTGTTTTCAGCCATGAATATTCATTATACTAGATACAATTTCCCTCATTTATGTTGATAAAATTTATGAGGCAAGAAGACCTGCTGCTCCACAAGCACCTTTGGGTATTTGTTAGTGGCAAACAGTGTATCATAACCAGCCACTTTGGGTTTTTCATCCTTTAGGTTTTTTCACCATGGAAGCCTTCAATAACTTAGCATGGGAAGCGCCTTCACAAGTCATGCACTTGAAGAGCAGCTCAAGTTTCAGATTTAGGGTATACTGAAACTATAAAGCCTTTTATTAACAAGGTCCAATATATTTAATTTGTTAATAGTTTTCCGTCACTTTTTCTTATAAGATTCGGACATATTACCAAAATTTCAAATCATATGCTTTTGATATCTTTTAGCAATTTATAGTTAAGATTGAAGGTAAAATGGTTAAGATTTAATGCTCCAAAAAGTCCAAATTAGCCAATAAAGCAATATGTTTTTCAAAAGACCTCAGTTATAGAAAATATTTTTACATAAATAGGCAGCAAACTGTTCTTACCCAACAAAATTCAGTGGCAAATAAGAATAACAGAATTATAATCAGGATAGCACCTTGCAAACTGTGGCATTCTCAGTGGATGCATCCCCACTGGTTCGGATGACATCCCTGACATATGACTTGCTACAAATATCACCCTCTTTTGAGACTGGACAGCCTCCTCTATTTGGTGAAATGTTTTTTTATAAATATAAGGAGAATAATTATAAAAGCCTCCTCAAAGCTAAAACAGGGAGAATTGTCTTTGCAAAATCAGCAGATTGTATTTGCTTTTCAAAATTTCCACCAATTTAGTTTGTTAAATTTATTTTTATAGTCCTCTCCATACCATCCCCAAAATTCAAACAAAACAAATCTGCCATCCCCAAAACTGCATCCCCCCATCCTGGAAACTCAGAGAAACGCTGGTAATAGCACAATGTAAACACTTCCAAATATGTTTGGCGAGAAATTGCATGTGAAAAGATTTATTTTATTCAACAGATGTCCAACAAGACATTTAGGATTACTACTCTGGAAGCTAGAAACCTCGAACAAATTGATATACAATGCATCATTGGGATAGAAAATTAAAATTGAGAGGATATAATATAGAAATTACCATTATTGATTATAATGATGGAGCAAAGCTCTTAAGGTTATATAATGGAGAATATTAAATCATTATGAGCAGACAAACAATTTACAAACAATCAGATTAAATTCAGTTTGATGATAAACAAGGTGCATCGAGCAAGTAAAAGCAATTTAACAAGGACACGAAAAGAGATGACATTACTAATCTAGAATAAGGTGATGGATTCGTAAAACCATTTTCAAGTTTTCATAGAACCAGAAAATAATGTTCCCACACAGGGAAACATCAAACAGACAAATGAAATGATTTTATATCATGCTACAGGATCATAAAAAGATATACTCACATAGTCCAGCATAAAAGAATGAGCTTAAAGCTCAAGCCCATTAAGAGTCAATGTGTGTTTTTATAGATTCTAAAGCATATTCATTTGAAGATACAAATGGAAGAATATATAGAATAAGGAAGCATCTGGTAGAATTTATAGAATAAGGCAGTAAACTAGATAACGTATAGGTAGAGAATATGGTAATATGGTCATATATAAAATAAGACAGCAGATTATATAGCATATATGGTAGAATATGGTATACTTGTGAAGAATGAAAAAGCTCTAACAGCCTGGAGTCTAATGAAAATGATTACCATCTAACTGTTAAAGGATTCGTGATACGTAATTTTATCCTAGTCTTTAGGTTACTACAGGTGATAGCATTGTAATTTGTCACAATAAGTGTATATATTGATGGTTGCGATATTACAAACAACAAAGATGGCTTTTCTTAAAATGAACTTCTGAAATTCATATAGCATATAGGTAGAATATGGTATAGATGTGAAGAATGAAAAAGCTCCTAGAGCATGGAGTATAATAAAATATGTACCATTTAACTGTTAATAGATTCATGATGAATAATTTTTATCCAGGTCTTCATGTTACTACGGGTGATAGTATTGTAATTTGTTATATTAGGTGTATATGTTGATAATCATTAATTAACAGAAAACAAAAATAGCCTTACTGAACAGGTGATATTCAATCTCCGTAAAGCGCTACTAAACATGTAGAAGTTGATCTTTCTAAAGATTTGAATATGACAAACCTTCATTTGTTCCATTTGTGATGAAGGCATAGAATTCTAACAAAAGAAATTTTATGTTTTCATTTTCTTACTAAATGATGATCAAGAACAGAATGCAAACATTCAAGCTTGCTTGTTATGCTACCCCAAGTTTCCAGGCCGAGGACGGCAAGGGATGGGAGGATACGTTTTGGGAACAGGAATGGGAGGGAGGCCACTTTTTAGGAAGGCTATTATGAAAATAGGGAAAATTTAAAAAATTAGAAAATATAGAAAATTTGAAATATTCATATGATAGCATTAATGAGATTTGTTTAGCACCTACAAATGATTGCCAGTAACCAAATGCCATTTTTTGTTTGCCTTTATCAACCTTGTGCTTATAACTGTTGTTGGAGAGCAAATGATATGCATTGTTGCAGAGAGCTTTTTATTTGACATTGTGATGTCCCCTTTCTAGTATAGGGTTTAATAATAAATTTTTAAAAAATAATAAAATAAAATAAAAAATTAATGAATGAATAAATTATAATATAATTTATTATTAAAATAACTTACTATAATAATGAATGAATACAATATAATCAACTATTAGTATTAATAATATAATATTAATCTAAATCAAATATATTATATTATTATAAATTCTTATAATATTAATATAAAATTAAATCAAACATATTATATATAAATTGAGAGAACGATATGCAACCAAATATTCCCCAACACTCTATGACACCACAAAACCCCAGTTTATAAATACCTGAAAAAGATTCAGATTTTGTAATAGGGAGTCATATGGAGGACCAGATTTGCTCCTTAGTGGAAACACCAGCAATCTCTTGTTCACAGAGTGCACCCACCATTGTCTTCCGCTAGTGAGATTTTTGGCTATGGTGAAGTGAGTAATTCCAATTCTCGTGAGAGTCCAAAACGAGAAACATGCAGCAGCCGGTTTCCTTATTCCCTTCCCGCAACTACTTCATACATACACCCTTCGTTTCTACAGTCATTTATCAATGAAGACTTTGAGCTATGATTTGTGATCTAGACTCCAGACATCATGTACACATACTTATAAGAAGACGATTTAATACATGCGGGAGGTCCTCACAATCGATGTCTCCAATATACGCTGGCAATTGGAGTACGCAAGTGATAATAGCATATTTTGACACATCAGTTTGGTGATTGCAATATCAGCAATTACACCCCAAAGAGAGAAATATCAACTATTAATATTAATTATCGGAAACAACAGTGACAACCATTTTATTCACTACAGTGAATCACATAAAAGGTTATGCTACACAGAGATATAAGGAACATATAGCAGCACTAAGGAACCATTCAGAAGGCAGTGACTATAATATTCATAATGCACACCAATCAGATTATCATTAGTCTGAGTTCAAACACAATATACAATGATTTATTGATTGCAACATTATATTTATGAAAGGATGCGATCACCAAGAGTTAACAACATTAGTCAAAAGGTGCGATCACCAGGAGTCAACAAACATTAGTCAAAAGGTGTGATTTACAAAGGTGGCGACCCACGCTCATATACCTTTGTGACTTATTAAAGGGAGATTGAAATATCATTCCAAAATCATCATATTGTTATTTTCTTCTACTTATCCATATTTAGATCCCTCATTTGAGCAGCAGCCTTATTGGAAAAATTGGTTGCATACACTTAAAAGATAGCAATCAGGAACAGCACCACCATTGCATACTTCTAAAGCATAATCAGAAACAGCAATACTCATTAGCAAGCAGCGTTTAGAAGAGGAATCGAGTAACAAGAATCAGGCATCCAAAAGAGGGAAGTCCCGTAGCAAAGGTCAATCATCTAACAATAATGAACAGCAGTACAAGTAAAGAAGGACAATATCATCAAACAAGATATTCCGCCCCAACTAAAGCTGCATATTTAATCTTCAGCATCCAAACCAACTCAAGAGTTAATTAAACACAAATACAATTCTATAGCAGAAAGAATTTTCAGTAATCAATAAACTACATCTTCTTCAGTAAGGAGGAAGATCCATTAATTATTAGAGAAGCAATAGAAGACTAAGAGAGGATTCAATCCCTCTTCTTGATTGGAGAGTAATAGCGAACCAAATGCATCAAACCAAACTTAGTTCCAAATAACTAAGTGGAGGTACTTTAATTTTGGATAATAGATGTTTATGTTTGATCCAAGTCATTCTTGGTGGAGGGCATTCTTGGTAAATGTCGAAACAAGATCCAAGTCATTCTTGGTGGAGGACGTTCTTGGTGAATGTCGAGACAAGATCCAAGTCATTCTTGGTGGAGGGCATTCTTAGTGAATGTCATGATTCCAAAATGGAATCCAGGGAGAGATTTTGCTAATCTCGAGACAGTATATACTGGTAGTGATTAATAACAAATGTATATGTAAAGAGGGATACGCCTTAGTGGGTATCCATAAGGCTTGGAAAGAGATGGAATCTCTTCCCAAGACTTATAATGATGGATATACCAGATGATGGTTATCCTAGAGGCCTTAGGTGAGATGAGTCAAAATGAGATGGTAGAATAGCTGAGGACCATTCTTGATTGGCCATAAGGCAACTTGAGCCCCTAGAGGTTCTCACCCAAGAGCTAGGAACCTGATTTTGAACTCTCCCTAAAGATTAAGTGGGAACTAACATGGGATTAAGATATAGTTTCTTTGATTCCATACAAATATATATATATATATATATATATATGGAATCTACTAACACTTCTTGCAGGTTTATTCATCAAGGAATCAAGCAATACTCAACCGAGGAGGTGGGGAAATTACAAATGTTTACCAATTTTTGAAACAAAAAAGTATCATTAATTGTATCTTGTTAATACTCATTCAAAACACCATTTAGCATATTAGCGAACCTTCACCATGCTAAGGGCTTTACATTGAAAGCATATTTTTTTCAGATATTGTAGTTGCAAGTACCTTGGGAGACATATGGAAAATGTAAAAGCATAGACAAGGCAGCAAACTGTTCAACAAAGTATACCCCAAAATTCTAGTCTCATGGACAGCAATGATTACAGGATATGAACAAAATGGTGTAGTTGATGAGCTTTTAAGGAATTTCAGTGTTCAATAAAATGTCTCAAAGAAATTCAATCTGATAGAGTGCAACAGTTGCAGGATATGCACAAAGGCTTTAAAAATTTTCAAGCAAATGCAATTGTCAGGTGTAAAAGCAATCCCTAGCACCTTTGCCAGCATCATTCCAATCTGTGGTGAAACTGGAGCTTTGGAACAAGGCATGGACATCCATCAGAACATAATCAAAAGTAGATTTTCTGTCAGATCTGGTCGCAAGTGTCCTGGTAGACATTTAACCAATTTTTTTGTGTTTTTTTAAACTAAACATTTTGTTGCTGGGCCATACGAGATGGCTAGCCATCCCCAGGACGGTTGGGGAACATCCAAGCATCCCCTATCCATCTAGTGAGGGCTAGGCATTTCCTACATATGCTCAGACGTCCCCAAGACATTTCCTGTTCAGTGGATTTTTGGACAGTGGGGAACATTTCCAACCCACCCCCACATCCCTGGCATGTTTCCAAGTGGGGATGCATCCCCGGAGCTTATTACAAATCTTCAGCTACTACTATGGAGGTTGAGCTCAAATTTCTACCAAATGAATCAGTACTAAATCATTATGCAGACAACTAACAAAACGCTACTCCATTTATAACAGTTAGACCAGATTAATATCATGCAATGAGCATTATCCTGCAATCTATGAGTGGTGCTAAGAGTTGTACATTCATATGCATAAAGAAGATACATAGAAATGTGTTGACGAACTTTAAACTATAACATGAAATAACTGAAATTCATAAAAATCTAAATGAAAGTAATTTTAAGTTGACAAGATACATAGAGTTTGTTGGTTTGATTTGACAAAAAGAAACCCATAACAAGCTATACATCCAATCTTAGATGAGATGAGATACCAGGGTTGAGTAACAATCAACCTGTTGTTGCTCTTACCTCTACAAACCTGGAATCTAAAGCAGCTGTTACAGCAGCATTTGAGGTCATGTTGGTAAGGCGGATTGTAGAAGACTTACAGGTAAAATTGTTGCAGCTAGATCATTGTTAATAGTAGAAAGCTCATAGCTTTCAATGCGCATTTCATATAACTTTTTGTAAGTTTTTCAGATTTTGCATGTTTCTATGATACATGTATTTTTTAATACAATAAGTTATTTATATTCTTCCAGAAGGAACCAAACCTTCTAGGAAACCTCCAACTTCTAAAGGTACTCCCCTATCCCATGCCTACAAAACTTTTCATACCTGGTAAGTAAAAATTTGAAATACAATAGTGATAGGTAGCAATGCAACATTTCGGATTCCTTCTGGCACTTAAAGTAAATCAGTACTCAACAATTTAAAAATTCACTGGTATACTAAGTATGAGCAGCTTTTACCTCCAAGAAATATGGCTTCTTACAAGACACACAAACATTCTTATAACACAGTCCATAATCATCTCCATAGATCAATTAAATTACCAATCTAACTTCCTCTGGGCCAAGATGCCCCACGTAAACTTAAAAAGCAGAATTCCTTCAAGCAAATTCAGCCTCAAGCCCATGATCCCACTGAAATACATCAATCACAAATGGTCTATAACGAAGATAGAGGATTCCCTTCTTCCATTCAATAAGATGTTGAATTGGATTAACATATCTATTCCCAGGATTGTGTTGTAATGTGCCCATTTTCGCGTGCATCAGAGTTTGAGGGATTAGCCTATTATTTGACACTCGTAGGCTAGTAGGGTGGATTGAGGGTCCGGTTTGGGCATCGCGAAGGACTTCAGGTGGCAGTTGTCAGGCTTTCTTCACGTTTGCTCTTCGTTTGAGTTAGATCAGCACACTTATAGTAAGTGTCTATTTCGGGACAGTCATGTTTTCTACATTTGGCAGGGCACCTGAGCAGTTGGTATCAGTATGGGGTTGTAGGGGCTTCTGCAAAGCTCTCATTTATAGGAACTTACTATTTATAGTAAGTCCATTATTGGTCAGTGCTATTTGTGCCAGGCATATAGGCGTCAGGCTCAGGCAGTGAGTATCCGCATTGCGAGTTATTCATCCGGAAGAAATTAGTAAGCTATTTGTTTTATCGATGATTATTAATTAAGTTATACTTAATTAATAATTAAATGAAATTATAAAGTGCCAAGTTATAAATGTTTATTTAATAAAAGGTATAATGGCGCCCAAGTTTTGGTGGGAAATATAATTAATTATTATATTTCAAATACAACCCAAGCATATGGAACAAAAAGCTAAGTGTCCTTTAAGTCATGTGAAGTGTATTCTTGAAGATACCTGGCCGATTTCCTACTTGAGAATTATAAAAGCCAAAAAAGCAAGGAAAAATCGATTCATTCTTGATGCATTGGTTTTTGATTATTTGTGTGAAGAGAAGTACAAGGGTTTGAAGAATTTCAGCGTGAGGAATTGTGAATTTCTGCACTGCTTCAGCACTTTGAGTTGGTTGAATCTCCAATGAATTGTGCCACTTAAGTATGGCTTCATCCTAGAGTCATCCTAGAGCCTTTAATGGTTGAAGTTGGTGAGGAATTGCTTCAGAATTCTGTGAGTTTATTAGCAAATAACAATTATTGTTACCAGCATGGGAACGTGGTTCAAGAGCAGAGAACGTCAGCACTAAAAGCTGTCGTACCAGAATTATCTTAGCCGCTGCTCTCCTTGGTACCCAAGTGAGGCATTTAGGGGTGACGTTGGAACTCTAGCAGGGTTCGAATGGTATTTTGGGGGTTCTAATTTATCATGCTAAGGCCGTATGGCAATGAATAAAGCCTTGTGTTGGAATTATTTGCTGATTGATGGTGTAATCAGTCAAGCACGTTGGTAACCAGGTTTCATACCTTTGCTTATTAGTTTTGGTTTTCAATTTTTGGCATATCAATAGGGAGGGATAGTTGCACACCAAATGTTTGATGTAATGTTCATGTCTATACTATTCAATGTATTCATAATCAGCATACTAGTTTTCATGACAAGTGTTTGACAAAATGTCAATTGAATGTAAATGTTAATTTGCATTAGTATTAGTCATTAATCTGCATTTGGGAGGTACAAAAAGGTCTTGTGTTGCATCATTGGCATATGTTTAGTTTCTTAGTATCCATTACCCAGCATGTAACACCATTTGCAAACATCAAAACAAAACATACAATCTGAAACAAAGAGCAGCCAGTCAGACTTTGCAAGTCAAGTGTTTGACAAAATTCCTTGAGATTCAAATTTGCACCTGGAATAGCAGGGGATATTACGGTGTCAAAGTTAGAACCTGTTGGGATTCTTACAGTGGTATCAAAGTGGTTTCCTACCATCCTGTTGGGGTGGAAATCATTGAGCTCACACATTTGTTTTGAGCGACCAGCACCCTTGCAGTGGTCTAAATTATGGAAAAATCCAGGAGACTAATTAAACAGGGAAATCAGTTGAACAGCTTAATGAAAAATTTGGAGAAGATTAAACAAAATAAAAAAAGGATGGATGAATTGCTTTCAAACCCGGCACCATAGACAGTTTAGCACGGTATATGACATCCTTATTTAAGGGGTCTAAATCACAAAAGAAAAAGGAAGCAAACACTTATTCAAATAACAATAAAAGTTCTGATTTTTATGACAGCAGTCCCTTGCTTGAGCATGTTAATAGCGTTGATAGCAGGGCAAGTGTGGAAGATGTTGTTGGTGCCACCTTGAGTTTTGACTTGCATGATGAGAGTGTTAATTTTGCGAATTGCATGGAAAATGCGAGTTCTAGTAATTCTGATTTCTATGACATCAGCGAGATGTGTTTGCATTAGCATGAGATAGCAGAGGGTTTATGGGTGGATGATATGGCACTCGTGATTTGGGTACTTCTGATGTTATCTTTGAGGACAACTCATGTTGCAATGAGTCTGATTTATCATATCAAACCTTAGGAAATGAATCAGAGAATTCATTGGTTGGTGATAGGTCCCCAGGATCGCGACTTGCAGGGACTTATAGTTGCATGGGAAGCGAGAGCATGGGAGGAGATTGATATAGCAGCAGCTTCCACTTTATCAGATGAGCCACTCGTTCAAATTCCTAGTAGCAGTACCTCGATTGTTGATGTGTGCGGAGATGATAGCACACATGATGTTATTTATCATGAGGTGAGTGATGCTGATACAGTTTCATTTCACAGTGCGGATTGTGGGACAGAGAGCTTACATGGGAGTCAGGGAGTTCAGTGACATCAATTGACCGGGCAATTGAAGGTGAGTGACAGTCAAATTACTACAGCCTTGGAGCATCATGACGTCGCCCGTCAGATGTTAGCCATATCTGGTTGGAGTGCTCCTATGTCAGATGAGCACGGTGGCAGTAGCTTTTCCCTATTAAAGATCCATTCACTATGAGAGGCTGTCAGAATAATAAAACATAATTACTTGCAGTTATTAGCTGACAGGGACTACCTTCTCGAGTGGGATTGCACTTGTTACGATGCATTGATGGGAAAGGAAGAGGACGTAGATGAGATCACTCATGAGCTTGAGGCGACTATAGAGTTATTAGAGAGCACACAGTTGACTCTTCAAGATTTGCAGTTACAGTTGGATGAGGTTACCATGGAGTTGAGCCGAGTGCAGTCTTCACCAGCTACATATTCAGATCAGCTTCCTACAGGTGGTTGTTGGTGATGAGTTGACACCCGTGGGTTGTAGTGAGTATGTGGCTACATCCATCGCGTATTTAGGTGCAGTGGACACAGTTGGGATGAGTACCTTGGTAGAGAGTTGCCGAGAGCCTTTGATTGTGTCAGGTTCTCCAGTAGTCAGCACATTGACAGATGATGTAGGGCAGGTCATTGAGAGTTCTTGTGATGTAGAGGTGGATTCGTCAGTGAGTTGTGTGACAATTAACGACACCACTCCATCTTCTTCACGAGATGTATGCAGAGTATCATCTGGTTAGGAGATTGACTCTCATGTTCGGTTGTTTCCTCCCTGGAAACAATCTTGTTATTTTATCCCATGCAATTGATTATGTTTGACAGATTGTTGGGCCACAGAGATGGAGGGATCAGTTGAGGGTTTCTGGAGAGAAGGTTGATTCAACCTTATCCCGCTTCGACTGCACGCATAAGTATGTTGAGTACCTTCTTTGGAGAGCAGTTTGAGGAGAGACAATATGGGGTCGAGGCTGGTATGCGCATTCGTGATTTGAGGTTCATCCAGAGAGCGTTGGAGGCATTTAAATCAGAATACCTCCACTTGTTTCATGATAGAGTATGCTATTGGGTATGCGAAGAAGCTTGGCAGGGCATCTACCCAATCAGTTGTTCGGGGTCAGAGATTGGAGCCTTCTTCTGATTCTCGAGTTGTTAGTGATGAGCCTTTGATAGAGATTGGAGCCTTTTATCGTAACTACACAGTGAGGAGTGCTCATCATTTTTATTTTGATCTTCATGTAGAGGAGTTGGTTATGTGTCGATGTGGATAGGCTCCAGGATTATACCATCCTATATGGGATGGGTATACACCATCTTTAGTTGATGGAGTTAGTAGCTACAAGTTGGTGGGAGACTACTTGCAGAGTCAGTACATTCATGGCAGTTTAGCAAAGGATGGATATCGTGGTGGTGACTCAGGCTCCCTTGGGAGTTCTTATCTTTGTAGTACAGTTGGATTTCATACCCATGGGGGATTGATAGAGTGTAGAGAGAGATTTGGTATAGCAGATGATTCTGGATATCCTTACCTCCTTACAGTGGATGGATGTGTGTTTAGTTTATACTAGGATCCAGGTGGTGACAGGGTTAGTACTGCAAGTTGGATGGGTCCCATAGGATTGCTTCACCACTTCTAGTATGGTGAAGTTGGGATCAGTGTTGAGCCGCAGAAGACTGGGAATAATCTTCTTGGCAGACTTCTATTCTAGATTTGGGATCCAGATATATTTTGTTGGACACTCTTCAGTGTGTTGTTGGATCCTATGTGTGCATCAAGATTTCAGTCTCCGTTCACAGGAGAGTATTGTAGTGTATACGTGGTGTGGGTTACTGACAGTGTTACTTTTAATCATGTACAAGGTCTATTTCTGATGCACGGTTTCAGTGCGCAAAGTTTGGACAGATGAGTTGTTGTTCACTTATGTGCAGTTGTTTTTATATAGGTGTCGCAGTTGTGTTTCAGTATGGGACAGTTCTCGGTCTTCCTTTGGTTTTCCAGTGCAGTGGAGTTCCCTTGTAGTCGTGATTGCTTGTTGACAAGCAATCTTAGGGAGGGCGGATTGTAATGTCCCCATTTTCGCGTGCATCAGAGTTTGAAGGATTAGCGTATTATTTGACCCTTGTAGGCTAGTAGGGTGGATTGAGGGTCCAATTTGGGCATCACGAAGGATTTCAGGTGGCAGTTGTCATGCTTTGTTCAGGTTTGCTCTTCGTTTGAGTTAGATCGGCACACTTACTATTTATAGTAAGTGTCTATTTCATGATAGTCATGTTTTCTACATTTGGCAGGGTACCTGAGCAGTTGGTATTAGTATGGGGTCGTGGGAGCTTCTGCAGAGCTCTCATTTATAGGAACTTAATATTTATAGTAAGTCCATTATTGGTCAGTGCTATTTGTGCCAGGGCATTTAGGCGTCAGGCTCTGGCAGTGAGTATCTGCATTGCAAGTTATTCATCCGGAAAAAATTAATAAGCTATTTGTTTTATCGATGATTATTAAACTTAATTAATAATTAAATGAACTTATTATAAAGTGCCAAGTTATTAAATGTTTATTTTAATAAAAGGTATAGTGGTGCCTAAGTTTTGGTGGGAAATATAATTAATTATTATATTTAAATGCAACCCAAGAATATGGAACAAAAAGCTAAGTGTCTTTTAAGTCGTGTCAAGTGTAATCTTGAAGATACCTAGCTGATTTCCTACTTGAGAATTATAAAAGCCAAAAAAGCAAGGAAAAATCGATTCATTCTTGATGCATTCGTTTTTTATTATTTATGTGAAGAGAAGTACAAGGGTTTGAAGAATTTCAGAGTAAGGAATTGTGAATTTCTGCACTGCTTCAGCACTTTGAGTTGGTTGAATCTCCAATGAATTGTGCCACTTAAGTATGGCTTCATCCTGGAGTCATCGTAGAGCCTTTAATGGTTGAATTTGGTGAGGAATTGCTTCAGAATCCTGTGAGTTTATCAGCAGATAACAATTATTGTTACCGGCATTGGGAACGTGGTTCAAGAGCAGAGAACATCAGCAATAAAATCTGCCGTACCAAAATTATCTCAACCGCTGCTCTCCTTGGTACCCACGTGAGGCATTTAGGGGTGACATTGGAAATCTAGCAGGGTTCAAATGGTATTTTGGGGGTTCTATTTTATCATGCTAAGGCCGTATGGCAATGAATAAAGCCTTGTGTTGGAATTATTTGTTGATTGCTGGTGTAATCAGTCAAGCACGTTGGTAACCAGGCTTCATACCTTTGCCTATTAGTTTTAGTTTTCAATTTTGCCATATCAATAAGGGGGGGTAGTTGTACACCAAATGTTTGATGTAATGTTCATGTCTATACTATTCATAATCAGCATACTAGTTTTCATGACAAGTGTTTGACAAAATATCAATTGGCTGTAAGTGTTGATTTGCATTAGTATAAATCATTAATCTGCATTTGGGAGGTACAAAAAGGTCTTGTGCTGCATCATTGGCATATGTTTAGTTTCTTAGTATCCATTACCCAGCATGTAACACCATTTGCAAACATCAAAACAAAACATACAATCTGAAACAAAGAGCAGCCAGTCAGACTTTGCAAGTCAAGTGTTTGACAAAATTCCTTGAGATTCAAATTTGCACCTGGAATAGCAGGGGATATTACAGTGTCAAAGTTAGAACCTGTTGGGGGTTCTTACATGTGTTATGTCCCCTTTTTGAAATAGGATTTAATAATAAATAATAATAATGAAATCAAAATATAAAGAATTAAAATTAAACATAATTAAATTTAGTTAAGTTAATAATAGGTCAAAAGGCATGAAATTAAATGTTGTTACTCCCTCAAACATAAGATATAAAAGGGAGGAAAACTTCATTTGAAAGGGGAGAAATGAAGGAAGAGAAAAGGGATAGTGTTAAGTAAGTAAGAATTAATAGAAGAGAAAAAAGAAAATGAGAAGAAAATAAGGAAATGAAGGGTTGTGACTCTTTCAAGAGGCATAAATGATGAGGGGATGTGACCCACCAAAGGGTGGTAATTGTGGAAGGTTGTGACCTTTGCAAACGGCAGCTGCCATAAAGAGGTGTGACTCTCCCCCACATTGGAAGATATAAAGGGGAGAATGTTTCATTTGAGGAGGAAATACAAGGGAGAGCGATTTGGGGAATAATATGCTATTCTCAAAGGCAACAATGAATGTGGTGACTCAATTCTAATGAAAGGTGGTGACCCTTTCACCAATAAAGTATAAAGGAGATTTCATTCCAAGCAAAAAAGGAGGAGCAACAATAAAAGAGTATTATTCAGATTTTGAGAGCAGAGTAAGCAAAAGAATTCCATTTGATAAAGAATATCAATCTAAGAGATCAACCTGATATGAGAAATCCGACTTCAGATATTTATACAGCTTATCTCATCTTATTCAAGTAAGACTTACATCTCCAACTACACTTTTGCTCTTGTTTCATTTTGGATTTGTGAATTTCGGGCAAAGCATAAGGTGATCCTGAAAGGGGACATTACAGTGGTATCAGAGCAATGTTCCTGCCAACCTGAGAGATATTACAAGTAGTATTTGGAGAGTATTAATAAGACGTTTTGGAAATCATTTTATCAATTGATTATCCCTCTGATTAAAAGCAGATTTCAGCAGACCTTGTGAGAAGATTTTTGAAGGTTTAATAATCAAAGTATTTCAGAATTTCTGAGAAGATTTAGCACACCCCATGAGTATTAAACATCGAAGTTCATAAGCAGATTCTGAAGGAATTTATTGCAGACATTTTCCAGATTTATTGAAAGACATTTTCTAGACTTGTGAACAGATTTAAGCAGATTTGTTAGTAAATTGTATCAGACCCACTTGAGCAGAATTTTTTGAAAAACATTAAGCAGATTTTGAAGGTGTTTTGCTGCAAATCTTAAAGGCAGATTTAAGAAGTGGTTTTATTGGAGCAAATTGATAAGGAGTTTCAAAACTAGTAAAAGGAGATCAAAAATTTATCATTTTATTTCTTTGGAGAAGACATCAATTATTACAGTGAATAAAGACCATTGGGACAATCTAAAACCCTTGGAACAATCCAAGGATTTGGTCTGTATGGAAAATGACGCAGTCACGGTCCGGGGAGATCTCAAAAGAGATGTCCAGACTTGCAACCAAACAACAACCACAATGGAAACAACAACGACAAGATATAACCAATATCAACTTATATTATTATCAAAAACCGATTACATGCAACATGTCGAGCTATAAGGCCTTCTCGGTTACGGCCAATTACATCAGCAAACACAACATGTCTCACAGGATCAACGCCTTCCACGCTAGCCCAGATCTATGACACACAGCAATCCGGTAGGAACAGCAAGACAGATCTAAACTTGAGCTTGCAAGCCACCAAGCAATCTTCTTGTTTCCTAAGCCAACACTTAGTTACTAGCCTCTCAAGCTATTTTTTGCTCCTCTCCTACTTCTCGCTGCCTCCCCCCCTTTTATACAACATAGCCACAAGTTGGCTTTACAATAAAACAACTCAATAAACATCAGTCAGCTTCAAGATCACAAAACCCAACGTGTTATCCATCAGTCGGCTTGCAACAGTCATTAAATCCACCTAGGAGAAAGAACCAATCCACATTTAGGTCCTCACACCTCCAGCGGTCGATCCAAATCACGAGGAACGTGACCCAAATTAAATTGCACTTGTCAGCCAGCCCAAACAATCCAAATAACCCCGTCGGTGAACTAGACCACCAAAAGCCAAGCCACTCGATGAGAGGCACCACCAAGCAAAGCACCACTGAGCAGAACACCACTGAGCCCAGTCACCAAGTCCGTCGATGAAGCAACACACCTTCCAACCGAGAACTAACACCAAATGACAGAAAATCTCAGGTCTCCAACCGAGCTTGCTACCAAAAGCCAAAACCAAACTCTAACATATTTTGGTGATACAGGATTGCCAACTACCCAAGGATGCTCCTGCATCAAACACCCCAGGTGTGAAAAGATGTTCTCAGCCGCTCAACGAACATGTTTGGTATTCAAATATAGATCTCAAAATGGTTCTTGATATACATGTCCTTCGAGTCCTCAACCGATACACTCTTGCCTTGGTTCTTCTGTGAATCCTTTCCTGCAACCGACAACAAATTCTTTCTCTGACAAGGTTCCACCACCTTATAACCAAGCAATGTTCTCTAAATCAGTAAGTTTTCTCCCTCCACCTCGGGTTCATTTAGTACATCTTCATTCACCACAGCATTTCGGTGAATTACCGACCTTCTTGTCTGCATGGGGACATTCATATGACCGATGTCATTCTTCTCCATAGTTATAACAAGTACCTTTGAATCCACTTCTACCTGTCCTTCTCCTTGGTTCAACAGGTTTTGGTCCATCCTCAACTATCGGTTTATCCTTTACCGATTGCTCTTGCTTCTCTTTCCCTCGGGGGTTACCATGATGTCTTCTCTTCAGCTTATCTTCCGCCTTCAGGGCATACTGGTAAGCATCCTCAACTGAGTCAATCTTCAACATACCAATCTCATCCTGGATATCGAATCTCAGACCATTAATATACCTAGCCACCTTTTCCTTAGAAAGTTCTCTATGTCCAGACCAAATAGTCAACTTGTAGAACTCTTCAGTATAGTCTTCCACAGTCATCTCCTTCTGCTTTAGGTTTTGTGACTTCTTGAATAACTCAAGTTCATAGTCGGCAGGAATGAACTTAGCCTTTAGTTTTGCCACCATCAACCTCCACCGATTGATCTTCTCCTCACCTTCTTCTTCTCTATCTCTCTGCAATTCTTTCCACCATAAAGCAACATGTCCCTTCAACTTAGTATGTGTTAGCCTCACTCTAAGAGGATCTCCAATGTCTTCCAGCTCAAAGTAGTCTTCTAACTCACCGATCCAATCAATCAGATCCTCGGGTCTCAATGTACCTGAGAAATTGGAAACCTCCATCCAGTAACTTGTACTCAACCGAGCACTAGATCTTTGCAACTGATCAGTTTGGTCTTCCCCAGATATCTCCATCCGATCAGCTCTGTTATCTCCACTAGATCTAGCAGCCTCAAAGTCTTCAGCAACTTCTTCATAACCATCAATTGTTCCAAGGTTCCTCGTTACACTAGTTATGGCTCTCGTAATTTCGGTGACCAGCTCATTCTTCATCGTCGCCATCTTAGACCCGATATCTGATCTGACCTTTTCTGTTATCCTTGTCTCCATCTTATCAACGAGATCTTTGACCGCCCTAGGGCCCAATCTCCTCAGAGGCATCTTCCAAGATCTTCAAAAACCCTCTGCAACAAATCCCAACCGACCACCTTGTGACAACCTCTAAACTGTCTACAAGTCAGATCGCAACTTGCTACCTCGCACGAACAATCAAACAGGTTTCACAAGTCCAGGAACACGGATTTGCAACACGGATCTTTGGAGGAAACACAACCTTCACTCGGACCAACCAGATCAACTTCGCTCTAATACCACCTAATGCAGTCAAGGTCCAGAGAGATCTCAAAAGAGATGTCCAAACTTGCAGCCAAACAACAACACGACAAGATATAACCAATATCGACTTATATTATTATCAGAAATCGATTACATGCAACATGTCAAGCTGTAAGGCCTTCTCGGTTACGGCCAATTACATCAGCAAACACAACATGTCTCACAGGATCAATGCCTTCCACGCTAGCCCAAATCTGTGACACACAGCAATCCGGTAGGGAACACCAAGACAGATCTGAACTTGAGCTCGCAAGCCACCAAGCAATCTTCTTGTTTCCTAAGCCAACACTTAGCTACTAGCCCCTCAAGATATCTTTCACTCCTCTCCTACTTCTCACTGCCCCCCCTTTATACAACATAGCCACAAGTCAGCTTTACAATAAAACAACTCAATAAACATCAGTTGGCTTCAAGAACACAAAACCCAACGTGTCATCCATCAGTCGGCTTGCAACAGTCATTAAATCCACCTAGGAGAAAGAAGCAATCCAGATTTAGGTCCTCACACCTCCAACAGTCGATCCAAATCACGAGTAACGCGACCCAAATTAAATGCACTTGTCGGTCAGCCCAAACAATCCAAATAACCCCATCGGTGAACTAGAACACCGAAAGCCAAGCCACTCGATAAGAGGCACCACCGAGTAAAGCACCACCGAGCAAAACACCACTGAGCCCAGTCACCGAGTCTGTCGGTGAAGCAACACACCTTCCAACCGAGAACTACCACCAAATGACCAAGAATCTCAGGTCTCGAACTGAGCTTGCTATAGATTGCCAAAACCAAACTCTAACATATTTTGGTGACACAGGATTGCCAACTACCCAAGGATGCTCCTGCATCAGAAAACTTCAAGAACATAGTTGCAGACTTATATCAAAGGTAGAGTGCTCCATGTTTTCATGTGTATGCTTTGTGTCTGGATATATTCATGTGTCTACTTCATTTATGCTCCATGTCTTCATGCATTCATGTGTATACTTCATGTTTTCAAGTGTATGCTCCATGCTTTACTCTATATTTAGTTGATCTAGAAGAAGTGAATAATTACGAGTGAACCAAAAGATATGAATTTGAGGCACTATCATGCTAACGTTGGTTTTTACAAATTCAATTGGCACCATTATGAGATAGCCTTGATCCTTTTCTCTAGAAGATGAGATAAAATTTGTCTTAAGTTAAGCTTTGCCAAGTTTCTACTATCGCTCATAATTGGCATTCAAAATAAGGGAGAAAAATATATGATAGTATCAGAGTTGCGTAGCGGAAGGTGGATCATGGGTGGGATTCCATGATCGTTCAATCATTGCTTGAGGACAAGCAATTTTGGGATGGGCGGACTGTGATGTCCCCTTCATGAAATAGAATCTACAATAAATAATAATAAAATCAAAACACAAAGAATAAAAAAATTAAATTAAAAATATAAAATAATTAAATTTAGTTAAGATAATGAAGGGTCAAAAGGCATGAAATGAAAAGTTGTGACTCCCTCAAACATGAGATATAAAAAGGGAGAACTTCATTTGAAAGGGGAGAGAACGAAGAGAAAAGGGATGATGTGAAGCAAGGAAGAATTAATAGAAGAGAAATAAAAAGAGAAGAAAATAAGGAAGTGATTCCTTCAAAGGGAAAATTTTATGAAGGGTTGTGACTCTTTCAAAGGGCATAAATGATAAAGGGGCAAGGGTTGTGACTCATCCTAAGGATGGTAATTGTGGAAGGTTGTGACCTTTGCAAAGGCAGCTGTGATGAAGAGGTGTGACTCCCCCACATTGGAAATCCAACGCCATATCATATAAAGGGGAGAATGTTTCATTTGAGGACATACAAGGGAGAGCAATTCGGGGATAATATATTAATCTCAAAGGCAACAATGAAAAGTGGTGACTCAGTTCTAATGAAAGATGGTGACCCTTTCACCAATAAAGTATAAAGGAGATTTCATTCCAAGCAAAAAAGGAGGAGCAACAATAAAAGAGCATTATTCAGATTTTAAGAGGAGCAGACTGAGCAGAAGAATTCCATTTGATAGAGGAGATCAATCTAAGAGATCAACCTGATATGAGAAATCAGACTTCAGATAGTTATACAACTTATCTCATCTTATTCGAGTAAGAATTACATCTTTAACTACATTTTTTGCTCCTGTTTCATTTTGGATTTGTGAATTTAGGGCAAAGTATAAGGTGATCCCAAAAGGGAACATTACAGAATGCTTGATTTAAGCTATAGGATTAGAATCCTTGCCTTACAAGTTAAAAATTGCGATGACACATAATTAATATAGATGATTCTCTAAGATTCTGCATTAAAAATAAAGGGATCTTCAGTCCCCATTCAGACAGTTTTTATGGAATGGAGCTAAAATAAGAACATGTCCCACAGATGAGCTTGAATCCTTTCACACATATACAGCTTCAGACTAATGGTCCTAAAAAGTTATGTTAGATGCTAATTTTCAGTAAGGGAACAGCTGCCATTTTTCAGTAAGGGAACAGCTGCCATTTCTCAGTAAGGGAACAGCTGCCATAAAATCAGTGAGCTGTTGAATTGGATAAGTACCTAATTCTTCTAATCAAAACCAACCATTAACTCATAATCAAATTCTACACTTGAAGATGTTGGTGTAAATTTTACAACATAAATACTCTATAATCCACCAATTTCCCATATATCAAGCTAAAAATAGGGGAATAGAGCACATAAAAGGGTCGATAATTTACAGTAAAGGATGAGCTGACAAACCATTGGATGGATTGTATTGGAATGTACATTTTAAGTACTAAAACTAGATTCCTTCTGTAAAAACTTGCCAAGTCCATAGTTGAAAACAATTCCATATAGTCCTAACCAGCCAATTTTCGAGGAATAGTGTGCTGCTAGTGGAAAAATAAAAGATTAATTGGGCACAAATCCTCAGTAGAGAATGCTCCAATAACCTAATTACTTTAATGTTAAATTTGGTTGACATAACTATCCGAATGTAATCCATGTTTTAAGCTCTAAGACTTGAATTCCGGGCTGAATAAAATGAAATATGATTAAGATCCAGAGCCCTAAATCACGATATATGAATTCTCTGATCACCAATTTTAATAAGTTAATTTAATCTTCCAGAGGGAACCAAACTTTAAAGAAAATTCCAAAGTTCCAAAGACATTGCCCCTCCCATTACTACAAAACTTTCTATACCTGCTAACCCTTAAATCAGATTGGTACAGTAGTGATAGATAGTAGTGCAACATTTGGGATGCATGCTAGCACTTAAATTAAATTGGTACTTAACAATTTGAAAAGTTGCTCATACAAATGTTGAGTGTGGGCTTTACTTCAAAGTAATATGGCTTCTTACAAGGCACACTAACATTTTTATAACACGGTCCATAATCATCTCCAATATCAAATAACTACTAATCTAACTTCCTCAAGGGCCGAGCTGCCATAAATTAACTTAAAAGCCATTAATCCTTCACGTAAACCTAATCTTCAGGCTCATGATCCCAATGAGATAAATTAAATCACAATTGGTCCATAAAGAATGGACTGATGAATCTTTTATACATTCAAGGAGATCTTGGATTTGATTAATTTATCTGTTTCTATTCCTGGGAATGCATAATTTAAGCTGTAGGATTAAAACAGTTGCCTCAAAGTCAAAAGTTGTCATATGGCGAACAAAATTAATAGATGGTTCTCAACTATTCATCATTGAGAATAATGGGATATTGAGTCCCTAATCATGAAATTGTTTACAAAATACAGTAGAAAAAAGTGCTACATGTGCAACAAATCAGCTCAAAAAGGCATAATCCTTTCACATGAATACAGCTTTGGATAAATGTCCCTAATGAGTTATTTTAGACGCTAATTTTCAGTTAAAGATTAGCTAAAATACATTCAGTAAGTAGAAAAATGTCCCCCAACAAGTTATGTTAATCACAAGTTTCAGTAAGGGAACAGCTGTCAATAAAATCAGTGAACTGTTGAATTAGATTAATGAGGCTAACCACCAGGAACGCACCTATAAAGTTTTTGCATCAAAACCTACCATTAATCCATAATAGAACTTCTACAGTTCAAACTGTTGGTGTAACGCTTAAACTGTAAATGCTCTATAATCAGCCAATTTCTTGAATATTAAGGTACAATAGCTGACACTGGAGCAGGTGTGGCATATCTTCTCTGATTTTCAGTAAACAATGAGCTGACGATCCACTGAATAAGTTGCATTGGAATGCACGTTTTAAGCTGTAGGATTATATTCCTCGCTTAGAACATGTCATGTCCATAACCGAAAGCATTCCATATATAGTCTCTAATCAGCCATTTTTTTAGAAAAAGAAAGCTAAAATCAATGAAGAGTGAGGCGGGGAGATATTAAGGATAAATTGAGCACTAATTTTCAGTACAGAGCTCTCTACGAATCTAATCACTTTGATATTTAATTCGTATAACATAAACATCTGAATGGAATCGATGTTTTGAACTCCAAGACTCGATTTCTTGGCTCAATCAAATAGAGTTAGCCAAAAATTGAATATCCAGAGCCCTAAATCATGACATACGAAGTCTCTGATAGGCAAATTTATACCAAGATAGATAAAAAAGGATTAAAACTGAAGCAGGATCGAAGGCTTTGTTGACGCAACGTGAAATTGAGGTGTAGAGTTGAAAATAATGGGATTAAGACTCCGTAATCAGGCAATCTTTATGAAGTCGAGCTAAGACAAGAATGGGAAGAATAGTAAAACGAAATAAGCCACTAATTTTTGAGCTGTCTGCCGAAGATTTTTGCGAAACGGAGCTAAATTCATAAACTCGGCCAATTTTCACTCACTAATCAAGCTACGACAACAAAAATAATAAAGAATACCTAATTGAGGAGTCAGCACATAAGTCGCTGATATTAAAGCTGCATGTCGACGATTTTTGCGAAATGGAGCTAAAACGAGAAAAAGAGTTCATAAACTCGACCAATTTTCACTCACTAATTAAGCTAAGACAACAAAAATAGAATAAAGAAAACCTAATTGAGGAGTCAGAACATAAGCCACTCATTTTTAAGCTGTCTGTCGACGATTTTTGCAAAATGGAGCTAAAACCATAAGACAAAATTCATAAACTCGGCCAATTTTCACTCACTAATTATTCTAAGACAACACAAATAGAATAAAGAATACCTAATTGAGGAGTCAGCACATAACGACGATTATCAGCCATCACAAGACCGTTATAATCTCCCGGCCTGTAACTTTTCTCCACATCTATACAATTGTCCAATTTGCGTCACAGCTCTCAAACCCTCCCCAGCAACAAAACCACAGAATCTCCCTGTACCACGAACCCGCTACCTCTGTGCACAGTCCAAACCCTAAATTATCGATATCAGCAATCCATAAACCCTTGACAGCAATTCCAGAAATCGTACGAAACCCTAGATTTTCTTACAGACGGAATATAGTTTGCTCCGAGCTGTGTGCTGGTAGAGAGACCTAACAATAAATGCGGAGAAGATTATCCCAACCAAACCAGCATTAAAATGCTCGTACGAAAAACAAAAGGAAACGCGTTCGATTATGTGGTACTGTTTTGGGGAACGAGCTCGATGTGCCTCGCCTGCTCTTTATGGAAGTGGGCCAGAAATAGCGGTGTTTTCAGCGACCATTCTCACCGCTAAAACGAACCGATAATAACGACTAGCATATGCCGCCACTTGGCCATCCACCAAAGGACAGCCGCCAAATTATGCGCCACATTTAGAGGCACTTTAAGCTTTTAAATGTCCGAAGCCGGCGTTCTATGCCTCAGGGTTCTATGGCACCGATGTGACCGGCGACTCCACTGGCCCCGCCGCCAAATCTGGGGCTCTGAGTTTTTCATCGATTTTTATCAGGATAGAGTTTCCCGGTAATGAATTAGCTGGCACCACTGATGGTGACTCGTGATCATGACACGTGGAGCTCTGACACAGGTGATTGTTGGACTTGCCATGTCATCTTTGACTTTTGGGTCCGAGGAATCTTGAGTCAAGAAGAATAGCCGGTTTTATGGGCAGGAAGGTCATATGATGTGAAATGGGGAGCTTTATATCGTTTTGAGGACATTCCTCCATGCATGGGGATCATGACCCAAGTAATAATTTTATTGAAGGGATTACCCAGTGAACACTAATTTAAGGGGAGGTCTTATGTGAGTGTGGACCTACCGATCAAACCTCAAAAGTTTTGTTCTTCTATCTAAATAAAATATTTGCATGAACAAAAATTTAAGGGGAGGTCTTATGTGAATGTGGACCTACCAATCAAACCTCAAAAGCTTTGTTATTTTTATTTTTAAAAAAAATCTCAAATAATTATTTATGAGTGTATTATTATTATTTTAAAAAGTATTAAGGCCTTGTTTGTTTGGGGAATTGGAATTTGACTCAAAACCTTATTATCTCATAATAAGGTTTTGAGATTCTGGTTTTGCATTGTGGGAAGATAATTTGGATTGTTTGGTGGACCCGGAAGATGAAAAAGTTTT
>MU224881.1:1412636-1426992 GCA_018584345.1 Thuja plicata | reverse complement strand
ACTGTTGTATAAGCATAATTTTAAGCACTTCCAAAGCTGACAAACAGGCAAAATTAACACATTCCTAGCAACCATGCTGATAAGACTAACAACCAAGACTACAAAATGTTATTACCAACTTACATGTAAAATATAGTAATGATTGTATTGAACAAGGTTTGCTTAGATGCAACTGGATTCCCAAAATTTGAAAGAAAATACACAAATTTTTGGTTGCCTATGTAAATTCATCTTTTGACGAAAACAATTGATATTGTAATTTTTGACATGCTTTAGAGATTTAAGGCTCAAGTTATTGTTGGACATGTTATAATTGTTTGATATCATTTTTAGCATAACCTAAGTATGATTGCATTGTCTCATCATATTTCATTATAAGCAGGCAAAAAGCTTCCTAAAAAGCAAACATAAAAAACAGCATATCCAGCTACAACTATGAAAATATTCCAATGGGCAATTATCTAGTGTTAAGGCAGGCAAAATTGCTACAAAAACAAAAGTTTGACCTAACTGACATAGCCTCCACATTGATTATGCAAGAACATGTTACAAACATAATACTCGCTTAATGGGAGACATTTCAGGAGTAGTTAGTGCAACCTTCCCACTATGCATTCCTTCATAAGATAGATCAACTATATTTCATATGCAATTCTCTATAAATTGTTTTTCTAACTGATATTTGTTCAGGCTTGTAGATGATCCATTAGCTACTTCCAGGTGGATTTCCCCCTATTTGAATATTATGAGGGGAAAATGTTTAGTGTTATTTGTGTGTACATTTAGAACAATCTCACTTCTAGGGAAGTACATTAATCATTCTAATTAGAGAAAGTAATAAGTTCTCTACGATTGTTAGTTTCAAAAACCTATTTAATAAAATTATAGATCAACCACCAAATGATGGTCAACAGTGAGACTAGAATGATGGTCCTTTTTGATTCCTCAGTGAATGACAAAAGTAGAACCTTACCAAATGTCATGACTTCATATTCAAAGTTTCTACAGTAACATTGGATTAAAGTTAGATAAGCTTCTCAGCAAGTTATGAAACACAAATATTGTATTATACCACTGAACTGTTTATCTTAAAAGTTGGGCATGCACTGTTGTTTAGACTTTCTATTTGTCATGGATCTTTATCTTTCTCAGTAGTTTAATCATCTGCAGAGAAAGAACAATGACCATTAATGCTTGACAATCATCTGGCTGCCAAAGGAACACAAAACATACCCCTAGAATTAGGCAGAAGAAATGTTCATGCTTAGGCTTCGTGTAAAAACCAATAAAATGTTGTTGTAGGATGTATTGACCTTCTAAATAGTGAATATTGGAAATACATGTATGGCTTGCATATGTTGTGCTTGGTGGACAAGCATTAGCCAGATTGAAGCTGCTAATGTCCTAGGTAATAGCAACTTTAATTACTTGAAATAGCAGTGAATGAACTTGTCTTAAACTCATGAAGAGAACTTTGTCATGTCTCCCAATAGGCATGAATATTTCCTTGTCAACCATTATTGCATTATGTTCCTCTACCTTAGGTGTGGCTTAAAAATGATTGAATGTCTATTCTATGTGATGAAGAATGTGTCAAGAAATGCTCATCAACTTGATCTTCTATTTTTTGAAGGGTCGTTTGAGAATACTTCAAAGAATCCATGACAACCTTAAGCTCATAAGTGAGCTTGTCTACTTCATCTTCTCTTCTCCTTAATGCATCAAAATAAATCTCATTGAGTTGGAGGAAATGATCTCTATCAGTGAGTAGGTTTTGGAAATATGACTTCATCACCATCATAGATTCTCTAAGCACCTACAAATCTTCAAGAGATAGCTCACCTTCTTTCACTTTCCACAAATATTTTTAAATTATTCATTAGGTATCATCAATGTAAGTGATAAATGCAAAAATCACGTCTTCATTTATCCTCAATTGTCCTTCCAAAGTATGTGACTTATGAAGCAAAATTTCTGATTTTTCTGTAGCTTCATCCATAATATTTCTTCCAACACACTTGTGCTCAAACAAATGATTATCAAAATGATTGTGAATAGGGTTTTTTTAACCTAATGTTCCTCTCCATCTGTTATTGTAAAACTAGACCATGGAAATCAATATTGCAAACCTCAACCATTTGTTTATCAACCCACACTTGGCTGTCCTCTATGTATTTCTCATGTGATGACAAGGGATTGTTGGTTGAACTCTAAAAATTAGAATTATGTTCCCTTGGAATATCTTCGTCATCTCTTATTGTACCTTCAATAAGTTCTGGTCTATGATGCTAAAAGTTACATGTTTCCATAATTTTCCTTGAATCGATCCACACTTGCATCTCCATTATGTTCTTTATCTCCAACCAATTCCATGGTGAAGTATCCGTGACAAACCAAACATTATCATTTTGTAGGACCTTATTGTTAGGACAACTCTTAGTCTCTACAATCAACTCTCTAAGATAATATGCCTCATCAAATGCAATTGAATTACTTTATGATATCATAGAATTATAATAAGTGTAATAACATTATGATCAAAATTCATCTCTTCATTACTCTCATCAATATTGATTTCCAGCCCGCCCACATAAAAACTTGAGCACCCATTATCTGAAGTAATAATTGATTCATTTTCATTGAGGCAGACTTCGCCATTCTGCCAAAATAGAATTATGCTAGTTCTATCTTCTATTTTTTTGTCCAATCATCCTTGGCCGACTTAGTGAGACTAGATTCTATTATCTCATCAATGCACTTATTTGTAATAAATGAAACACATGATGATTCATTTTCATGCTCATAGGAATAAAAAATAATTTCTTCAAATGTATTACTTTTCAAACTTCTTGAAATGAGGGTTTAAGTATATTGGTAGACTTTTGATCTTTTGACATCTTTTTCATTTTACCAGTGCATAAGTGATTAGGCTTTGAAGACCCATTGCAAGAAAAAACATAAAATTTTCCTTCGTAATTTGTTCTTGCTTCCATCATGATTTATTATATTGGAAGAGCCTTTTTCTAATTTCTTCTTAACACCAAATAGAGACTTTACCCATTCAAGATGCTTATTCACTTCCTTATGCAATTACTTTAAAGTCCCTTCATAATTTTTCCAACTCTCAGTATAGCTTTGACAACTTTGCTTCAATTCTACAACCCTTTCTAGTATTTTCTCCTCAAAAGTCTTCATCTTTTTAAATAGAATAAACCAACACATTATTGCAACCTTTTAGAACCAATTCTAAAATTTATAGTCTGTTAGGTTGACAAGATGCATAACTCTGATATCTTTTTTCCCTACCACTAGCTCTCATAGGAAATGCTCAAACTCAACATGTAATAAATTTCCATATCATTCAAGGCTCCAAAATGACATGCAAACATATAGATACTCTCAAAATATAGCATACAACCAAAGGAAGCAACATGTGTGACCCTGGGTCTTCTACAAACTGAAATGAAAGAGTATCAAACTCACATGCAACTGATAAACCCCAACAAGCTAGTAGGAAAACTAGCTCTGATACCACTATAATGACCACCCCTAAATTTTTTCTTTTGAAATAACTGAAACAAGATATAACTAATACTAGATGTTAGCTTCAGATTACATGCATGCACAATAAACCCACATATGAAAATGCTCTCATGGAAAAACTAATTAAATGACTGGGGGTTATTTGTGGCAACTCAATTGGTATAATAATATGAAATTAACACAAGATTACAACTATCTAGATATGCGAAGGTTTGTCACCATCTCTACTTAACTAGTACAATAATATGCATGAGAAAATGAGTATGCAACTATCTAAATGTGCGGGGGTTTGTCACCATCACTGCTTAGAAAATTACTTTTAATATGAAATAAGTGTGGCAATACAATAAATAATCTAAACTGAAGATACTTCGATGGTGAAAACTAATTACAAACATTAAACTCACATACCTAGTTATTCATAATGGTAAATAATGGATAAGCAACAACAAAACCAATAGATGAGGGTTTCCATACCCTAGCCACATACACCAAAAAAATCCAAATTGGACGACCAAAATAATGGAGAGAAGAAGGGATTAAATGTGCCAAAATCTACTCAAAAACTTCTACAAACTCAAATCAGACCCTCCAAAAAATTCCACCCTTGTTCTCAAGCAATGTACAACCCCTTTGAAGATGTATGACCATCCCTAGAGTGTACACCCAACAATAATAAAAAACACCAATGTGCAATGAACTCTACCAAACTTCCTCAATAAACCCTAATGAATTATCTCTAACACTTTGTAGCTCTTGAAACTAAAGAAAATATATCAAACACCATTGAAGCTCAACTGTGATCTCTATATGAAATCACCAATCATGCATTTGTAAATCATGCTTCCCTGCCTACTTTGCTAAGCCTATGATAATTTTATCGATTTTCTCTATCATTTATTTTACCATAAATTAGGGCACCTCCCTCATTGATGAGATTCTATTGTAAAATCCGCGGTTTTTGATTTTTAGTTTGGAGATTGCAATTTGTTTGAAAGCCTCCAAAGATGTTTCAAATCATCCATTTTGAACGCATGCTGCAATCATGGCAATGCTCGAGACCACATTTTATTAAGGGGTTGTGTCAAACATAACATTTCATGATTTAGACAGTTAACATGTCGGGCCTAAGCTTCCACGTTTTCCATATATCACTGCCATGACATCCATTGTTTTGATGCAGTGATTTCACCTACAAATTGCATTGGTCATATAGAAGTTTCTAGATATTATTCAACAAATCCATGGTCTGTGCAACTCACTACCTAGTCATTTCCTTGGATTAGAAACCCTCTATACCTGTGCGTGTTGATGGATGTCCAAAAATTACTATTACTAAACCTAGAGATGTGTATTTTAATATACATATATGAGCATGCATACATACCAATGCTCCAGCTCGTGACATACCACTGGGTGATAACTTGTAATGATAAGGGCTGCCCAATAAGAATCAGATGTTGTACACTAGATTGAAGAGCATCCAACACTTGAGGTTCCAAAATATCTGAGGCCTCTTCGCGCAATAAAATCCTTTCGGCCTCCCCTCTGCACAATGATGCCCTATTCCTTTTGGCCTCAGCTTCGCAACACACAATTAAAACAAAATGAAATTAACAATGAAAGCGATCACCCCCTTTTTTTAGTTATATTCCCGGGTTAGTCGGAATTCCGATGAACACGGGCATGGATTAAAACAAAATAAAAAATTTCCTTCAATAAACTAACACAGCAAAAGCATTTTAATGGTTCATGGGAAATGTTGGTTGATTTTTAGGGTATAATGTATTAGTGTCTAATGTTTTATTCAAGTTTCTTATTGGTGATATTTCTATATCCTTAAAATCCTTCTACATATTCCTGGTAGCTAGGCTAGGGCCAACATTTACTGTAAATTAATTAGCATTTTCACTTGGTGCTAGGGTTGGATGGCTCTCTTTAGGTTCCTCCATAGGGGGTTGCTCTGATCAAAAGTGTCTTGGATGGTCGAAAAGTAGACCCCTTCTGCTACTTCCAGAATGGTAGCCCGATCTTGTTTGTCTTCAATTTGATGGTGGGAAATAGGGATCTCTAGGGATGGAGGCCTTTGTTCAGTTTCAATAGCCTCAATATATTGTGAAAAAGGCATGCTTTTAACCACTTGAGTAGACATGTTTTCCTTAGTAGTGCTTTCATATATTTTTTCTCCTGTTAGAGTTTCTTCCATAGCCCTTCTGAACCATTTTCTCCATAGTGGTGACTCATTAGCCATTCATGCAATAAACTGTTCAGCTAACTCAGGCTTTAGTGTTTCCTGATTCAAAGTCCTTTTTTCTAATACATCTAGAAGTGAATCTTGTGCTAGTCCTTTATCTTTCTGTGGGGGTGCAAACTCCACATACTGGAATTTTTTGATATTTGCCTCCGGGTTCCAGAAGGCATTTTTCTTCTCCCATACTCCATTTTCTATGCTCAAAGTGATTATTTCTGAGATTGGGGTATTTTCTTGTAGATTAATCAAAATTCAAGGATGAATTGATGCATCTTTATCATTTATCACTTCCTCCATTTTGAGAAAAAATCCTATACTACTCCCTATTCTTCTGAGAGTGTCTTCTCCCCAATATTCTGCTAGCAGGTTGTGCAGGCTTAGCCACACTGGGTATTCTTTCAATTTTTCATTTTGTGCGTTGAAATTCGCTTCCCAATCCTTTAGGTATATGCCTCTTCCCTCTATAAAATAAGGCCCATTTTGGAGGATCCACTCCTTATCCTCCTTTGTTGAATAGATCCCCATATAGAATCCTTTAGTTAGGGTTTTATGTCAGCATCCTTCTCCCCAAACATCTTTGCACCAGGCTCTTATTTTTGTTAAAGATAGCCAAGAGCCTAACCATTTAAAGAAGAAAGCCTTTTCTTTTAGAGACACATTTTCTTCCCTCCAATGGGCATCTAAAATTTTAAGGGTTGAGATGGTCTCATACCTGATGTTTTCCATGGGTTGTTACCATTGATCCTCAGGGTTCCTCGCTTCTCAATTTGCCTTCTCGTCTCTTGGTTTGTAGAACTTGTGTTGTATTTTCCTAAAATCAAAGTGTTTCCCGATCTGCACAAACTCCTTTGTTTGCACCTTCCTCTGGTCCATATTCTCCCTCCTCCTTCCATTCTAGATCGATTTTGGTTTCCATTGTAGATTGGGGTTCTCCTTCCATGGTTTGAGGGTTTGAGTATTTGTTTGGAACTTTGACTGGGAACATCTGTTGAGAGGCCATGTCTTCCCATACTGTGTTTGATAGGAGAGACCTGTGTGTTTCTTGAAGAACCTTCTACCATAATGGTTTAGTTCCTTTGTTCGTTGAGTTGTAGGTGACCGTTGCCTCCAACGTTCCTCCTTCCCACCGCGCTCTATTTTACTATCCATAATTCATCATCCTAATGGATGGGCCTTTATTATTTAATGCTCCATTGGGAGATTAAAAAGGGAAATGGTTTTTATTAAATAGAAGAAAAATGGAATTCCTCAAAAAATAGTAAAAAAAAGCATTCCCCAAAAAATTGGGAAGGCATTCCCAGTAAAATAGCAAAAAAAAATTCTTGAAAAATAGCGAAAAACTTTCTCAGAAAAAAAGTGAAAAAGCATTCCCAAAAATATAGTAAAAATTAATTCTAAAAAAAATAAGGGAAATACATTCCCAAGAAAAATAGAAAAAGAAAAAGAAAAGAAAAAGGTGCTTTTTTTTTCAAAAAAATAACAAAAAAGCTATAAAAGCAGGATCAGGGCTCTCATTTGGCCATGTTGAGTTTAATTTTTAATATTGCTTCTGTTCGGAGGTGATCACTTCTTCATATTTGATTTGTGAGGGTGAAAACCCTTGCAGGCAACATTCTCCACATTGTTGAGAGATATAATATGGATAATGATTTGGTGACTTTATTTAGAGGTCACATTTGGGCATATTAGAGGTCAAATTTTCATAAATTTGCAAAGGATGATTTTGGAGAGGATTGAGGAGGGTTAAACCTACTATTTTTTTGGTTGTATCTTCTTCCATGTTGGCTATATTATTTCTAGCCAACCATATCACATCTTGAGAGTCAACATGAGGATTTTAGGGCATCTATTGGGGTTTAGGGATTTGATATCAACATTCTCTAAACATGCAAGTTTATATTTTACACTTTAGATGCACTCTTACCATTTGGAACAAGTTGGTGAAGAACCTAGGGTTTGTAGACATTGTATTTGTTGGTCATTACTGCAGTAGAACTTTATTTCACCAACTCAAAAAATGGGTATGTTGGATTTAGATATGTAACAACATTTTATGATCTAGGTTGCTCTTACATTTAATAAATCTTGTAAATTTGGATAAAAAATTTAATTTTAGAATTTTCAATAGCTTTATTTCTTTTTTTATCGGTAATCATATTTTTATAAATATTAAAATAAAGTGTGTACATCATTTTCTACAGTATCAACCAACTTCCACATAGCCACCCAAACACCACCCCATCTAATCCAAAATGAACACCATATTGGCAATTTTTTCCCAGTGAAGCAAATAACCCCTAATTGATCACAAAAACCCACCATCCTACTGCCCATTTTTATAAGTACAAAACTAAGATCTAGGAGTGGCATTCATAGATATGTGCACATGTGAAGGCATCCTTGATCCTACATCTCTTCTATAAGGTTAACAAATACATACAAGCAATAAACACAAGCATATTTCATGGATTTGAGAGATACACACATCTGTCCATAAGAGTAAGCACATTAATACGATACTAAGCCTTTGTGATTTCATTACATGCTTTACATTTCATGTTTTTCCTTTCATATTTCAAGTTTTATTCCTAAACAAGAGTTTGACCAAGGCAAATCCCTTTAGTCAACCTCTTTCCCCATTTTTCTATGTGTAGAAACAAGCCAAGAAGTTGTAACTGAAGATCCAAGCTCCGCAGACCCCAACACAAGTCTCTATCAATTTTTAGGCAAAAGTACCTAGTATAAAATGTTCCAAACATTCTACACCCAGGTGCAGAATGTTCCAGACATATGCACCCTTAGAATTATGCTAAGATTTTCAAGACAAAGAGAAAACAAGTTATAGAGCCCAAATCTTGAAGTACAACTGTTTCCAGCATTTTGACAGTCGGGAAAACAACATTAGAACATCTCCTTCATTTCTTCAAGGTATATTTTTCTTGATTGCTTTTTTATTTCCTAGAATATATTATTATATATCATCGTACTTTTCAAATCAATATTCCCCTTTAAGGAAGGATTCAATATCCCGATTAGAGCTTGAATCTGTATTTGAGCCTATTGGGGTTATTGACCTTCCTAATAAGCAATATATATTAGATTTGAAAAGGGAGGTGTAATCTTATCTCTATTTTGATGCTTCCCTTTTTATACTGTTCATTTTGGGGAATGTGACACTTTCATGCTTTCAATTTTGATTTTGGGTTAGGTCTACTTTATTTTCATGCTTTATGTGATGCTTAATTCACTTTTCATTAAAATTATAATTTATCTAGCTTCACTTTTTGGCTTGGATTAAGTGTTAGATCTCGTTTGTGCATTATATATAATTTTCCTATTTCATTTTTCTTTCCAATTGGATCTAATTATAAATCATCTAGTTTCAATCATTCAAAACTATTCATTAATTGGGCTTAATTCATATTAGTTGACATATAATTAATGAACCATTGCATACATAATTAACATTTCTATTGTTTTAGATCTATCTATATTTTATTTCATGCATGAGTGTTATCACGTTGAGTCTTATCTATGTCATTCTCGTTAGGATAAGTTGTAGACTTATGGGTTTCTTTGATCCTGAATCTAATTTCCTTCCTAGGAGTCTTGAAGACACCAACATGCATAATAATGATCTTACTCCTCCACTTGAGAACAAATATTCCCATGATGAATATTAGGCCTTAAGAGTTACACCTATCCAACTCTAAAAGATTTCTAATGACATTGAAAATTTTGAACAATGGTTAGGTCAAGAGAATCTCATTCCTAAAGTCATTTCCTTAGTCGGTGGTTTGAGAAAGCTACTTCATAATGATGAACATGGTGTTGGTTTCTTCCATACTCTTTCCCATATTGTCAAAAATAATTTCCAATCTATTCAAGATTGTGCTAAAGACCTTGGTTACACTCAACTTCCTGCTAGTGTTGAGCCTTATATTCCCATTTCCACCTCAACACCTAGTGTTTCTACCTATACCGCAACTATCACAACCACTTCCTTTAAATCTTCAAATACTATACATGTTACCGTTCCTAATCCTAGTGTTCCTCCTCTTAGTGTTTCATGTGTTTCCTTTCCTTTACCCGTGACCACTTGCAATAGTGTGCCTTTTTCCCATTCTATTTCTCCCTCCATGTCACACAATTCTCCAAACATTTCCCACATATCTCCTTCTACTCTTTCCACTGAATATACAATCAACAACCTTTCTCAAACCGTGTCATCTTAACAACAAAAAATTTCCTCCACGGCTCAACCCAAGTTTAATATACCTACTCTTTATATTGCTATCCCTTTGTCCTTGGATATCATTTGACTCATGAAACAAGGGTCAATGGGCTTGACTAAAAAAACTACACAGTTGAATCCTGATAGCAATATCACAATTTGACTTGTTCTAGTAAATATCTCCTACTTATCAATCATTTGTGTCGTCATCCCCCAATACATGGATATTACTCATTTAGAGACCTAGAATGGTAAAGGTGATCCCTTAACCCATGTTAAGACCTTTAAAACATTTTGTAGTGACTTATCTCCTGATCAAAGGTTCATGGTGAAGCTATTCACTAGAGCCTTTCGAGATAAGGCCTTGCAATGATATTTCTCTTTGCCTCCATATTCCATTGACTCCTTAAAAAATAAATTCAATTCTTTCATTCAACAATTACAAAACAATATTGCTCCTAAGGTATCCTTAATTGATTTGATGCATTGTAAACAAGGTGCTAAAGAAAAAGTTGTTGATTTCATTGGTAGATTCAAACATTTGCATGCTCAAATATCTTTTCATCTACCTGATATTGATGCGCAACATATTTTTATTGCTAATTTAAAAAAAAATACATTAGAGGCAAGATTTTATTTTTTGAATTCTCTTATTTTACTCAATCATGTGCAGTGCTTCATAATTATCATCTTCAAGTGAGTCACTTTGAGAAAACCACTTCAATGGATTTGGTTTATAAGGGCGATGTTGTATCATAGTCCTTTCATAAGTTTCAATAACCAAAGGTCTTTATCAAGATCAATTACTCACCCAACCATGTTGATGAGCAAGTGGCAGAAATATCCAAAGGTGTGACTCCCTTATCATCTTACTTTAGACCTGCTCATACTTTTACTCAACTTAATTAATCTTTGCATAATGTGATGTTGAAGTGTCTTAGTTCTAATTTGTTAACACTTCCTCCCATTAACCCAATTGATCCTAACAAACCACAATCCAAATACTTCAATCCCAAAAATTTCTGTCAATATCACCATCAACCTGGTCATGATACTAAAAAATGTTTCCGCTTGAAGTATGTCACCCAATACCTTAATAATTCCAATGCCATATCCATTAGAGGTGTGAATGATCAAGGAAACAAATCTGTAGTTGATCCTTTACCCTCTCATTCTAATAATAGTGTTGATTTTACCTAACCATGACCTTCTTCCTCCCATGTTGTGGTGTATGACGATGAATCTAATGAAGCCAAAAATGTTGTTAATCTTATTGATCAAACTGAATCCAAACTTAAACCCAAACATGAAGCCGAGATTCTCATTACCTTTGATCCTAGTGAAATTGTTAAGGATTTTGATGGTCCTCTCTACATTGTTGCAAGAGTTAATGGAATTCTATCTCATGGCTTCCTTATAGATACCACTTGTATGGTAAATTTTATAACTGGAGAACATATTTTTGCTCTGGGTGAACCCAAAATATCGGGTTACACTTTTTTGCCCGAATGGACACTAAACTCTACATTTTGAAAAAAAAATTCAGATTTGGATGCATATTGCCATTAAACCATTTGAAATCAGAAGATGAAGTAAACTAGAGTCTTTTAGGACTCTCTCTCTCTCTCTCTCTCTATATATATATATATATATATATATATATATATATATATATATTGAATTGATTTGAATGGTTTATTTTTTCTCCCACGAAAACTGCTATGTTGCTGAAAATGTCATTTTCAAAGAGTTATATTGACTTCATAGAGCATAACCTTTTTTCTAAAATAGATATCAATGTGCTTCTTTCAAATTTAGTTTTTTAACATCCATACGAAGGGAATGCAATTGGTGTGATGACATTATCATGATTATTGCATATTTTATGAACATTTTAAGTTGAGTAAACCATAATTTTGATATACCTTGACTACATAGCTTATAACTTGTTGTGTATTTATCGAAATTCAAATTTTTTTTATAGAAAGTAAACTCGAAGACGGAGGGCACCATTATTATTATTTTTTAAATCTCTCTTCTACTATTTTTCATTGAATGTCAAACTTGGAGGTTTATATTTGATAAAAAAACCTACATTTGATGCACGTCAAAAAACATAGGCCTAATTAATTAAAAAATGGTCAAATCTATATTCATTAGAAAGCTCGTTCAGATTTCTTATGCGATGCAAAAGGATGTCTCCTTATTCTTCCATATGAGCCCTGTGATTTAGCCCCGAAGCCATGAAAACCTTAGACTTGTGCTAACCTCAGCAAATGACCTTTAATTAGAGACTTTCGATAGAAAGTAGTTTCGATCGAAACTAATTTCTATTGAAAGTATTTGACAAAAATTTCCCTTAATCAAGGACTTTTGATAGAAAGTACTTTCTATCAAAAGTACTTTCTAAATCTGTCTGCTTTACAAATTTCAGGAGGAATTGCTTCCTCCAAAAAAGTGTAACCCACTATTGTGGGTTCACCCCTATATAAATGTAACATGATTTATATGAAAAATATGATGTGATGATCCAAACTTGTAATGGTTTCACTTATCGTACTCATGGTTCCATTACCTTCCCTATATAAGTTGGTGATAAATTCCTAGATGTTACCTTTGTTGTCATCCCTACATCCTATCAACTTCAAGTCAGACTTGATCTTCCTTGGCTCACCTCCATGAAATTTTTAGCCTCTCTTGTCTACAAGTGTTTGAAATTTACCCACAATGGAGAAATCATAACTGTTAATCATAGTATCTATCAATGTTCAGTTCCTTGAGAGTCCTTTGACCTTGATTTCTTTTGGCCTTTTATGCCTCAACCAATTCAATCATGCAAAGACAATCTCTTCAAATCCTATTAGAAATACAAAATACAAAAGATTTGTGATCTTAGAATTCATAAGGATGTTACATCTCCTTTCCCTGGACCTGTACATCTTCCTAAACCTCCTCTTTATGATTTTTTCCCACCTCCTATAACCTACAAACCTTTTATCCATCCTATCTCTCAACCTAGTGAGGTTCCTTCAGGTCGTCACCCTAAATAATAAAAGGACCTGATGTTGATTTATCTCAAACCAAATCAAATCTCATGCAAGAACAAACATAATTTTTATTCTTGTGATTATCATTGTAAACGTTGTGCTCAAACATGTGCATGTTCTTCCCAAAACCTGTCCTCCCCTAAAATGCCAATTGATTCCATAATTCAATTTGATCAGCCTATGCATACCCCAAGAGAGGAAGTTAATTTGAAAATATGAAGTTGAAAAAACATGATAATTCTATTCACATTATAGATTCTATTACAATTAATTTTGATGAAGAAGATACTCTTGGTGATGATGGTTTCAATGTTCCTAATGCAACGAACGATGATATTCATACTAGTGATTCTGATGATATGTATGAGCTTATTGATGTTAATCATGATTTACCACCTATATTTTCAAAACAATTATCTGTTAGCCCTAGTGACAAACAAAGTGACCCATTTTTGTAGCATGGTCCTTGTTTGGAATTAGCTATTGTTCCATCTGATGACCTTGATATTTCTCCTCTTGCATTTTTCCCACCTTACCTAAACATTATAGATTGAGATGGGGGGGGGGGGGGGGCATAGGATATATGCTCAACTATCTCCTCTTGTGTGGTGGATTCTTTGTGTTTGTTTGTTTATCATAATGTGCTTCCCCTATGATGTGTTGCTTGATATATGTTTTGTTTAGATTTCTTTAGATGACCCTTACTGCTTCGTTGGTGAATCATGATAAAGGAACTAACCTATCATGACATTCCTATATTTGTATCTCATTTATTCTATATGTTGTTACATGTTATGTTGTGCATGTTCCATTGTTAATAAATGTGCATTTGTGTTGTCTGATTGGGGATGATGCAAAATGATAGCTACTTATTCTTTTTGGTCTCCATGATCCCGACTCAAAAAGACTCTTCTATGTGACTCTTATGTGTCATTCTTTCACTGTGCTTGTAGTTCTACTACCTTGGTGGAATGATCTCAATTAATTTTTATATAATATACATGTATTATCATACTAACCCCCAAGTTAGTAGATCCCTTACCTGCTCTCTTTTTTCATGTATTTTATATCCCTTGGTGTGTCCTTTCTTGGGGTAATCTCATAGTGGAAATGTATCTCCTGGATGCATGTAAGCTTTGTTGAAGCAATTTCTCCTGGTAAGGTATTTGTAATTGCTTTAACATGGGGGCATACACTTCTCTCATTATTTCACACTTTGCACACACACACACATGTGTGTGCGCGCACGCACACACACACATGCGTGTGCGCGCACACACA